>JAPDSC010140235.1:39686-62487 GCA_026290005.1 Latrodectus geometricus
TGAATTTAATATATTTCTTTGCAATTTGAGCGTAATTTCTTATAAAACCTGAATATTGCATTTAGTTGAGTATTCGTTTGAAATATTTTCTTTAACTCCTAAAAATTTATTATTTTTACTTGCCAATTTATACTAGTCTAATTATCTAGACATACTATTTATTCATCGAAATAGTGTTACATTTAAAATGGAAATAATATAACTATTAGGAGTTGTTTTAATACTATTAAGATAACTTTGTTTTATACTTCAGAAAATTATATCCAATATTATATCTGGAGTTCTAAACACAACTGTTTATTCATTGAATCTCAACAGCAGCAGCATGAATAGCAAATGTCAGAAGTTTAGTTTTTAAAGGAGTCTCTTAAAGATCAATATATATTTAAGCGAATAAACTCAACTACGAGGTGAGAAAGTAGTAATAACCAAGAATTCGTCAACGATAAGAAATACACATACCATCAACAATAAGATCTTTTTCTATGTAAACATCTCCATCAAACACCAAGGGTCCTTCGATAACTTGCTCTGTATGTAATGTAACTAGATCGCGTTCTAATTTCAATCCATTAACAGAGTCGGGATATACATCTTTTTTGAACACCACATTTTTCTGAAAAGTGGAAAATTAAAAATAAAATGAATATTAATAAACTTACATTGTTTTACAGACAAGGAAATTTAAGATTCTTAGAGGATTTCTATAAATTATGTTAAAATATTTTAGAGCAACATGTCAAATACTAAAGATTAGCATCATAATTCAGCGGATAGTTAACTGTCGAAGGATATGTGGCGACTAGTGGACAGTCTTCCAGGAGGATTATTCATACATTTCGCAAAAGGCTGTATAATAAGGTGTAAGATTTTTAGTTTAAGATTTGTCCCAAGGAAAATTTATAAAGGTCTCAAACACTTATTCAGACCCACATAAGGGCAAAAGCCAAATCTATTCTTTGTTCAAGTACATCTCAATATACAGCTCACAAGTTGTCTGGCTTTTTTGTTGAAGATATCTACTCAAATCAGAGAATATTTTCTTGTGGTAGTTTTGAAAGTACCACATTAACAGAGTTTATAAAATTCTTTAATCTACTTTTAAATTTAATTTTTGTCGGATGTCATTCAAAATTTTGGAATTGAAAAACCAGGTTAATTTTCGATGAGGAAAAATTTCTAAGCAACAAAAATAAAAATAGAACACAAATTCTTTAATAACTTATAATACGTATAGGTTAGAAAATCTAAAATCTTTATTATCGAAAACTTGAATAAAAATTTTATTCTAAGATTACAGATTAAATTATTTTAAATTTTTGGTTTATTATACGTAAATTAGCAATTTAAAACAAGTCCTTAAAATTTGTGCATAGAGTTTAAGTTTGATGCTAAATTTTAAATCCACAGTATAATATTTAAGACTCGCGACACATGTTGAGGATTATAAACTTCTAGTACAATTCTACATGTCGATCAAAATACAAGTAAGCTAATAACAGGAAACCACAAATTATAGAGTATTTAAATATTAACGTGAAGCAGTTATTAAAATAAGGAAATAAAATTGAAAGGCTTAATTATATCATTGTAACTAAATTAGTCTTCACAGTAACAAAATTTTTTAACATTTAAATTAGATTTTATATTTAATTATTGGGATAGAAACATTTGTCAATAATAAGCAACAAGCTTTCCGAAAATAACTAGTGCATATTACTCAAGGATAGCTTAAATTCCCTTTTATAAAACTAGTATTTTTAACGTTTCATTTACACAATATCAAAATAGTACAAATTATCACGCATTTCTGATCAAGATTAGCATGAAAACTAGATTTAATTAAAACTCAAAAGTATATCATTGTTTTGAGTTTTAATTATATCTAGTTTTCATTGAGTAATGCTTATAAGAGCTAAAACATTAAAATACTTACAGAAAATACTTTGCTTCCAGAAATTTCTTGTTCACCCACTGTTAGCAATGTATCCTTGTAGAGTTCCATTAGGTTGTAAGAATTAACTGTTCCACCTACTTCTATGTCCCCATAAGCCGTCAACTTTTGAAAACTCTTCTTTCCAGTTATAACTTGAGGGCCTTTAATAAATTTCAAGAGAAAATAAATTTGCTTAATATAACACATCAGTATACTGAATGAAGAATACTTTTGAAAATCATTAAAACAATCGTGTTAAGGTATATTGTAATAGAGCAACAGTGTAAGTAAATATATGTACACATCAGAAACAGACTGACGAAGGATTTGTTTATTCGCAAATTCCTAAAATTAAACTGTTCTCTAAATTTAATATTTATATAGAAACAATTTGAAAACTAAACCATTCTGATGATTACTCAGCAAATAAGGTGACAGGTTTTTAAAACCTTATTTTAGTTGCCAAGTGTTAAAACACTTATAAATTGACTCTGTATCATAGAAAGCCTGACTGAAGTTTAAAAGTATAGTATTGGAAAATATATCGTACTGTAAATAGGAATAAAATCAACCTATGTTTTTGAAGCAAATATTTTAAAGATCTTGTTGGTTAGCCAAAGTAAATGAATTCTAGAAATTCACAAATCATGGATGGCTTACACTTTGCGAATAATATCCATATATAAGGCCACATTTGGTAGGGGTTTATCTTATAAATTTTATGAGATAAGCATTGCGTATGACAAAGATTTTATAAAAAAAATTCATCAAGTCACTTTCTAAAGTAACTCACTCTCACAAAGTGGTCATGACCACGCTTTTAGAGTGAAGTTTAGTTTATCATTCAATGACATTTGCGTACTAGAATAAGAGACTGGAATGTACTGTTTAAAGATAGTAGATTCGATGTTAAATAATGTCGAATAATTTAAAATTTAAGTTACTTGGAAGAATTGCTTTCTAAGAACTGAAAATTCTGAGCTCTTAATCTTCACGTGTGGGATTACCTTGCTCATTAATCAGAAAGTTTATTTTGGCATAGCTGAAAATATCACGAAAATGAAAATTCAGTACTTTATCAAAAGTAAACCTTGAGATTAGAGGTTAACATTAATTTCTCATTCTCAAATTGAAGTGCAGTTAAATTAGGAAACCAAGCTATTTTAAATATGAGATGCGTATAAGCTACAATGTCAGATTTGGGAACTGAACCGGCCAGTTTGAAATGAAGAGAATAACCGATTATTTATCCATCAGTTGAGCGTAATTTTAAGGTAAAAACTGATCGAAAGTTTCTTGATCAGAAGTTGAATCAATGATCAGTAAAATACTTTGATAAATCAGTTTTCGGGATAATTAAGCACTTTGGTTGTTAGCCTAAAGTGTGATTTTGTGTACAACAGTTGTACCGACATGGTTTAAAGTGGAATTGGAACTACTACACATCCACACTTGAGAATCGAGTGGGAATTGTTTAACTCAAGGTCAGTGTTCCAACAATTTAGATGTTACCATGGTATCACTTTTAAGTATATTGAGCATTCGTTAGTAAAATATTGTACAAAGATTTCATTTTGCAAGATCTTAGAGTTTATCAAAAGTGTGATTTAAAGCAATATGGTTACTGCTACATGCATAGATAGTTCTATTTGTTCGTTAAATTTTTATGTTGAAGGTTTTTAATTTACAAATAACGTTAAAGAAATTACATTCTGTTTTATCTTATAACATTATAGAAATTTAATATTGATTTAGAAAGATTAAACTCGGAGACCGAATGTTAACATTTTAGACTCTGAATGCAACTAAAACAAAGAAAATTTCAATCATAATACTTTTTCAAACTTTGAAGATTCTAAATTAAAACTATCTTAACTGGTTTATTTATCAGTATCCTGCTCTAAGCAACATTTTACACAAGTGTAATAAACCTTAATTGATTTTAAACTATTCCAAACATCAAGAATTTGGATCTACGAACTTAGCATTAGACTGATGACCCGATTAATGACGAGTCGCTTTATAGTTTTTCTACTAATTTCTTAATAAAGAAGCTGTACCTAAAACTTCATCACTAAGATATTTGTTGAACACGTCAAAAATAATTTTATAATAATGCGCAAAATTTAATATTGTACACTATTTCGGAGACTTAACTAGTCATCTAAGTTTTTAAAAATTTCGTAAGGTTTAGTTTTAAATTTTTAGATTATTTCATTAGCTAAGTACTTTGTCTCTCAATGATAATCTTTTGCCCACGAGGGATAATAAGACCTGATTATAATAATTAAAATGGATTCCGTACCACTAGAAATATCTATACCCAAGGGAGATTCGAATCTACGAACTGTTGAACCGAAGGTTAGAGCGCTAACCATTCGGCTGTTGGAGCAGGATCGAAACTTAAATATGGAATTATTTTCAAAATGAAATTAAATATATTAATAGTTTATTGGATTATCGCGGAAATTTTAAATTAAGGCGTATTATTTTTAGTGTCGATATTTGATTCATTCTAAGATTTTCCAAGTTCATTAATTTCGAGATATTCGAAAGTCAAACTTGTAATTACAATGTGAATGAAAACTTTAGCAAAATTTAGTTACCATCTTCGGTGCACACCAAAGTTATAACATCAGTTTTGAGTTGTAGTCCATTTATCAAATCAGCAGTCATGTTTCCGGATATTTCCACCGCGTTTTTAAAAGTTTTCCTTCCTAAATTAAACATGTAATAAAATCTATTAAATGAAAGTTTATATTCTACTTAATGACTCACAAATACTTTAAATTATGCTCTAAAATTTAGCCATTTGTTACAGATTAATAATTTAAAACATGAAAATTTTTAAACTTAACAATACTATCTCTTATATAGTAATGTAAAGATCTACAAATTTTTTATCATAATTTTCATTTAATGACAAAAGATCTTTAATTTTAACACCATAGTTTTAAATGAAAGCAATTTACCTGTTATATTTGCAGGTACATCAACAAAGACTGCGTCCTCTATTAATTTTTCCAAGCTTTCTCCATTTACTAAGCCAACCTCTGTGAGACTTGAATATACGTTATCTGCTTTAACATCGTTAACGAAAACTTTCTTCGATTTTATAACCTAAAAGTTAAAGTTAAATATATAATAAGACAATTAATCGAATTAGTTCTGAGAGAATGGTTAGATTAAAATTGAAAAATTGCTAAAGGTTTCCCCTACTCAATCAAATTTAACTTAAATTAATAAAAATTCATAATTAAAAATTATAAAGTTCTATTCCTATGTCATAGTAAAATTTCTTTAAAGTTGTTGATTTTTGAAGTCTTACTTTTTAGACAGTGAATACACAACTTTTTATTTCTAGTATTTTTTATTTGCAATTTCTTTAGTTTCTTTACTAACATTGCGTACAAGGATTCTATTTAATAAAATTTCTCCTATTAAAAAAATTAATGACTAGAATCACTGATTAGAACTAGAAGTTCTTATGTTCTTATAAGTTATTGTAAACAATTTATGAGTACAACATATGATATATAGCTCATTAGTGGCCTTCACTCACCTGTGGAACATCTATCCTTATAACATCAGCTAAAAATTCTTTCCAGTTGACACCATTTACTGTTTCAACATCAAGATCACCTCTGATTATTACATTCCCCTTCAGAACTTTGTTACCTTTTACCTCCTGTGTGCCTTCTCTGAAGAGAACATTGTCTAGAAGGTTAGAAATATTGACGCCATTTACCAAGCCAGACACCGCAACGTCATTGACAACTTTTATAGGTCCTGCAAAGGTCACATTTGAATGTACAACAGCATCCTGATCAATTCTCACTAGTTCAGTAGCCATTTCAGATAATTTCAAGCCGTTGATGAATCCATCAACTCTTAAATCACCATTGATGTTGAGACTTCCAAAAGTGAATTGCCCTGAAGCATGAATTCAAGATGAATTAGATACAATTAAAGTTTTTATGTTTCAGAATTGTTTACAAGCTATAAAAATTCATAAACTTCTGCAATTTTTAAAATACCATTGTCGTGTATTGTATACATTTTTTTTTAAAAAAAAGTATAATTTAAGAACAAAAGCTGTATTCGATTCGTCACTTCTCGATTTTAAAATTATGAAAAAATAAGTTTTGAATTACTGTCCGAAATTAATATAGAATTTAAATTTGGCAAAAATTTCTAAATTGACGGGAAAAATCAAAATCCTTATTGTTATTCAAGTTTGTGTTAATTATTTGTATATATACAAATGAAAAATTCCTTAATTTTTACAATAGACTTTACTATCATACGTATGTCTCAAATACATTAACGCTCATTTAGCTTTAAACAAAAACAAAATTAAGTTAAATTCCCGTGATTGAAGTTAAATTAAAACACTTTCTGAGAAAATATGGTTTGCCACACAAGCCTGTGAACTGTTTTAAAAATTAATGTTTGAAATTTACATTTTCACATAGGTCTGCAATCTAAAAAGCTTAGTTTTATTTTAAAAGTTTTAGATTATAAAAAATATGGGGAATCGAATAGCTCAAATGAATATTGAAAAAAATTAGAAAAAATTTGGATAGAAATCAAATCAAAGTAAATTATAATTTGCTTTAATATTTACGTTGTTAAACATCGATACTAGAGAAATGGCTCTTATAGAAGTGTAAATATGAAATTTTTAAATAAGATTAATAGAGAAATTTAGTGACATCTCGATATATTGCCATAAGTTAAAAATTTTACATTCGTTGAATGCTTAAGGAAAATTTTTAGTGGGAATATTTAAAGAGCTTAGTTTATTCAAAAATAAGAGTACTGAAGTTTAAAAGAAACTTCAATCTTATAACACTATTAGATTAAGGTCTTATAGTTCTTAACACTAATAAGTTCAATTTTAATGTTTTTTGCCCATTTTAATTGAAGTTTCTTTCCATTTAGAAAAAATTCTAAATTCTTTCTATTGTAAAGAGATAGAGTTCAGCTTTGTTCCTCTAATTAGTTACAATTGTTCGTCAGAACAAGTTCACTATGCCAATATTTTTAATGCCTTAATTACTTCTGATTATGGGAGCTTAAGATTTAAATAGTTAAGTGCCTGGGGTTATTTGAGACTTAAAAGCATCGATATCCTATATCCTTCATATTATAGTATAACTACGAATACAAGTTACACTATCCAAGATTCAGTATTTGTCCAATTCATTCATTTTATAGAAATTAACATTTTCGTCGTAAAAAAATATTTTCTTGAAGATATACGCAATCTACTAAAATGTGTGATAAATTCTACGAAACTTTAATTTTGTATTGTAAATATTTAAACGCATCCTTTTCCATGCCTATACTTTTTTTTTTTTTTTAATTTTATTCAATTCTCAATAATAGTACAGTAAAAATATTCATTTAAAATACCACAGTTTGTTGGATTGCAATGGTTGGTTGGTTGGTTGGTTTAGTTGCTGCTCAGTGGTCACTTCAGGCAAACTAAGCTGTAGATTGCAGTTCGATGAGAACTAAACTGGACTATAAATTACTAGTCAAAAACGGTGATAGAATGGAACCCCCACGCAAACAGAGCACTGGTCAACTGTTTGCGTGACCAGTCAATGGTCAACCTGGCTTGGATTATTTTGTTTGCTTTTATTTGTTTGTTTGATAGTTAGTCAATGATCATTCTTTGGCACACAATGGCTAATCAGACTGTCTTTGAGTGCGCTGAAGCTTTGAGATTTATAAAATTAAATATAAAGACTGTATTTTGAAAATAGTGCTTCTACATAAAATTCAAATGGTTCTGTAAATGAACAAGTATGAGACAATTTTATCAAGCATTTGACAGTTAACATTGCTTTTTTTATTATGAAATTCCAGTTTCAGTTGGAATGAAAAGTGGAAATGGACAATAAAATTTGTCGCCCAATTGTCACCTTTTGAACGTGGGCTAATTAGACCAACATATACGAATTGAAAGAAGACATTTTGAACGACTACAAACATACAATTTCAAGGTTTCGAACCCACGTGCTGTTGAACAGAAGGAAAGACTAAAAATTTGCGAAGGAAGCAAGATTAAAAGTAGTATTCATCATAAATACCTACGTTTGCATCATGTGGTAAAAAGTGTTGTATTGGGAACTACCTGTAACCAGATGTAAATTATCTTCCAAATACTAAGAGCAACTATTGCTTTAATGAAAGCAAAAAGTAAAATTCAACCGAAAACATTCGTATATCTGTCAAAGGTTCGAGTCTTTTATAAATGATTCAAGGCTTCACGTACAAGAACAAAGTTAAGAACAATGTTTATATTTGGTATAACACTTTTTAAAATTTATTTTGGTCAATACGATTCTTGTCCATGATGTTAACAAAATACGAAAGTAAATCTACTTAATCAAGTCAAAAAGAATTTTATACTGCTGGGACCAATCAACTTCCCTAGTGATGTGTCTGCAGGTATTCATTAAAATAATCACTTTTTCATTTCTCTGAAGTAAGGAAATCGTAATTAAACTGATTAATTAAAAAATTAAAAATCACGATCAATCAAAATTAAAGTCAAAATTTACGAAGATCTTTCAATTGTTTGATTATTGAAAGATTCAATACTTAAAAACTTACCTGTTATATTTTGTGGAGTGTCTTTTAAAAGGATATCTTCAGGTATCACAATACCATTTACAGTATCTGCATTAATATCCCCTTCTACATGAAAACCAGATTCGAAGATGGTTTCTTCCTGGACATATTGTAATCCTTTTTTCTTCAAACTGTTTTCAGCCAAATATGTCAAGTTTACACCATTGATATATCCTCTTACAGTCATGTCCTGCACTGAAATATTCTGAAATTCGAAGTCACCAGTGATTACATTCTTTTCGTTTAACTTGAATGCCCTTTTGTTTAACTCTGCAAGGTTCACACCATTGACACCATGTTGGGTTGTGATTTTACCATTAACTACTGTTGTTCCTAAAAATAGATAGTTGTACATGTCAATTTTCTTAAGAACAAAGTACTTTTTATGTAATGCATCTTGAGCAAAGTTTAATGTAATCCGAAGTTGAACAATTACAATCACTTATTCTAAACCAAAAATACTGTTTATGTTACTAATTTTAAGTTTTAGAGCTTCGTTCTACTATACTTACGAATTCGCTAATAATTGCATATTAAACGAAATTTATAAAATTCAAAAAGCTCACTTTATAATTTTTAAGTGACCAAGTTATAACAAAGCGATTATTTACAAAGCGGTTTACTAAGCGATTACAAAGCGGTTTACCATAAATTTAAGATTTGATGTTTGAAATTTACAAAGAAACCTTACACCTAAGATGACCCTATTGCTGAATTTTTATGGAAATTAAACAATCTGAAGCATTTATTCCATTTGTAACTTAATATTTCCCTAGCCATAAAATCTAAAGCTTAACGATAATAAACCATGTTAAAATATCTCTGGAGGATAAAATCAAGGATTTGGCATCTTCTGTAGGTAAAACTATTTAACACAAAACTATTCATTATCGTGCTGAACAGACAAATAAAAAAGCAAGATTATCTGATGCAAACTGACTGATATTTAAAAAAATAATGAAATTATTCTCTAAGTAACATTCTATGACGAGACTAAAATTTTGAGTATATCTGACCTTCTAAATATTAATTTATGAATTGAGATTTAGAAAGAAATTTTAAAACTCTTATGAAGCTTTCTCCTAAAATCTTATTTTTGATATGAACTCTAATATGTGTATAAGTTATACGAGTATAAGCGCATTTTAAATAAGATATAAATAAGCATTAGATGTTTACCTTAATAGTCGATCGAGTTATCATGCTTTTATCAATTTACTGACATTATATTACAATGAATACAATAATAAGTTTTAGTTGCTTTGAATACAAATTTTTGCTGAAATACCCGAATTTGCTTTATACCAGTTTCTTCTATTTATGGTAAGGAACTTAAACACATTATCCAAATAAGTCTGGTTAATCGTAAGAATCACAGAAACAAATGACAATTCTTGGATTTTAAAAACAGCGTTTAAGTTCTTAATATTTACTTAAAGTCAATTTTTTAGATTTATACCTATTTGTGTATAAGACTTTAGTTAATGATGCCCTTTTTTGATTATTCTTATTAAGTATTGTGAGAATTAGTTTATCCATTTAATTTTATAATTGCACATTAGAAATGACCAACGCAATTATATTAATATTTTTAAAGTGCATATGGTAAATCCTAAGATTCTCTAATGTTGCAAAAGAAAAATTCTGAACACAATCATGGACCTAGAAGTTATGAATTGAAAATCTTGCTAGTACGCACAAATGTAAAGCAACTCGCATAAAAGGCTTTGGTGTTATTTTAGCTGAAGTACATTCTTACTAATGTATTCCAGCTAAAACTAGCTATTCGTTACTGATATAAATTAGAATTAAATTTTTTTTTTTTTTTTTTTTTTTTTTTTTTTTTTTTTTTTTTTTTTTTACAAGTTATATTAGAATAATTCTTATTTTTAAGAAGTTTTTATAAATTATTCGTTTGCAAAATTAGCTTTTAATATTTAAAACTTATGATTTTACTTGTTAATATACTTACCAGTAAATTCTTTTGAAGCTGTTACTATTTGGTTTTTAGTTTTCGACATAACATTTCCAGCGAACTCTGCAACGTCCATACCATTCAGTCCTCCAGATATTTGCAAATTTCCAATTTCGCTATCACCAATAAGCAAGTCTCCTTCGATTTCGTGTTCACCATCTAGGGTTATAATATCATCGACAAATTTCGTAAGATCGATTCCACCAAATGATCCAGATACATGTGCGTCACCACCCACCACTAAGTTATCTACTTTTACATGGTTTGTGAAAACTTTATTCGATATAACATCCGTCGAGTTACGCAAGACAACGTCATCTGGTATTCTAAGTCCACCCAAGGTGCCATGAACAATTAGATTACCTTCTACAATAACATCATTTGAAAACTCAACGTCTCGTTCTATTTCATCTTCGATAACTATGGATAGACGATTTTCATACAGTCGTGTAATGTTTAAGTTTCCAATCATTCCATCACCTAAAAATAAAACAATTAAAGTTTTCATTTAAAACTCTTGCAGTTATTTAGTGTTTACGTTGGTTTATTTCATCAATATATTTAATTATGATTATAAACATCTTGGCCTTGTAAGTGTCTTGTATATCAGAACAGTTCTTACCAGATCAGTTCTTATCCTTGGTAAAGTAATTAAAATGGAAAAAAGGCCCTTGAATTTTAAGTTTTACTAAAAGTTTCTTGCATAACACACGGAATTGCAAGAGCCACGCCTAGTACCATTTAAATTTTAGGGAAGTTCTCTAGATAGTTTTGAGCACGTGATCTGCAATAACCAATTAAAACAAATATTAAGCATGTATAAGTTTCCAAAAATCTGGATACCATTTTTAAAAAATCTCGATTCTCACAATGAATTCACAATGAGATTTTGAAATAATTAAAGATTAGAAATGAGATTATATATAACAATCTTCCAGAAACTTGGAAATTAAAAAAATTACCAATCTGTATATACATGCTTAAATATTACTTTGAATTTTCTCAAATTCAATTAAATTTAAAATTAATCTTTTTTAAAAGACTTCAAGCTTCTGATTAAACAAAACCAGTATTTGTATGTCAACAAAAGCCTTCACATTATAGCCCTATACTTAACGATGCATTAAATTTAACAAATTTATATTTTAACTAACGTAGTTAAATTTGTGCCACATGTAAATAAATATTTTGCTATTCAGACAGGGCAAAATTTAAAATGATTAAAAAAGACCCCTCCCCGATGCATAATTTCATATCAAGAAATTTGTACTTTCAAACTATCTCATAACCAGTGACTAATGATTTAATGAATAAATAAAAATCCGAATGCTTGGCACAGCCAGAGAAAAAATTTGTATGAAAGGAATTTAGCTAAACATTAAAATTTGTGAATTGCTAAATAATTTTAGCTGTATTCTCTAAACTTCAGTGGGGAAAATAGTCAATTTATAAAGTCTAAAAAGATCAACCAGAGAGTTAATTAATCATTTATGATCATAGATTGAAACTTCAAAAATTCTTAATGTAATGTATGGCTGTAGAAACTTTAGAATATTAACTGTTCTTAAAATTTGGATTTTCAATAACTAGGAAAATTTAGTTCAATAAAATTTTTAAAATACCTCTTATTAGTAAAAAGTGCGTAGAATTTTTAAAATTACTTAAAATAATGTCCTTAAACTAACAAAAACTAAATATTACAATTAATTGATATTAAAGTTAAACATCTAAAATTTTATCAATCTTGAAAGAGTTGTAAAATATATTAAGTTGGGGAAAAAGAAATCCATTATTTTAACGTGAACTTTATGTAACTTCTTTTGGATTCGCTTTGTAAAAAGGTTTAAAACAGCTTTCATGTAGATTTTTAGGTCTTACGCGTTACGACTGCTGACATGCGGTTAATTTCGATCATTTGATATTTTACAGACATTTTCGACGATGCTGTATTCACATGCGAGGTGCATCTCGAACATCAAAAATATCCGAACGGAATCGACGAAACAAAAATTGCACGTAACTGGTTGTTACAGTCTTATATAGGACGATAAACACCTTTCACAATTTTAGCCACCTGGCTATCTTTTCTCTGTTACAAGAGAAAAACGAAAACGTATCGAATTTTCTGTTTGTTGTCTTTCATTTTTAAAACCTTGTACTCGTAACTGAATTAATCAAACAAAAAACCGCAAGAGGATATTTTAGTGTCAAATGTCACCTTTCCAACGAGCATAAATCTGAAAGTGTTTGATATATACCTCACGAGAAATCGATCACTACAGACGTCTACCGAAAAAATGGATTACTTTTTCTCCAACCTAATATAATTACATTTTGCTCGGAATTTAAAAAGAAAAACTTAAAAATTTACAATATATAGCAAAAAATTTTTAAAACTCCAAAATTTTAATAAAGTTTATTTTAAAGTAAATTAATAAATCTTTACTGAATCACTCTTCTATGGTATTAAAAAACATCTTTGTACTTTTGAATAAAGATATTTTTTACATTGATTTAAGACTATTGGAGACATTCTGTAGCGTTCATATTATAGCATCTATTTAAGTAATTAACAATTTTAAAATCTTGGCAACAATGAAACTGTACTTCCAATAAATTTTAAATAGGTAAAATTTAACATGCCCAACTTCATTTTTAGTGAATTCTATTCATTTATAATCGTAACTAGAGGTTGGAATTCGGCTCGTGAATTATTTAAATGAAAATCAGAGCACTGCCTATTAATGTGTCAGCTCCGCTAGCAAAATTTGCAAACAATCAATATATTAGTACCCATTATGTGACTGATTAGATAAGTCATTAGTAACTTCATAATTTTAAGTCATTTAATTCACTTGCACAGTAGTTTGTCATGCCAATCCAGTGTAAAAACAGAATGAAAATTTACTGCAAACCACATCAAGTGAAGGTAAACAATTAAGTAAAGATCAAACTTTTTCATCACTCCTGAAAATCCCACTAATTAGTTTCAATGTATTGATAGCTTCACTTTAATGTAAAGCACATTTATGTTGTTTAAAGAGCAGAATACAAAATGTTTCATGGTTACAACCTTTAAATTTAAGAGTGAAAAAATACATTGAAATCATCTTTCGCCTTATAAAATTTAAGGTATAAAATAATTTCTTTAAATTTGAGAATCTATGAAAACACTAAGATCTTGAATTTTCTAATTACAAATATTGAGATTATTTTAGAGATTTGGCATAAATACAAATTCTATGAAGAGTAAATTACGTAAGAGTAGTTCATTAACAAGATATACTAATTTACTTTCAATATATATTTTAAATTTTATTGCAGATATATTCAAGAATAGATATTAAGATCAAATGTAAGTAGGCATTAAAATTAGGTAATTTAAAATTTAATCTTGAAGTTATATAACTTCAAGATACTATAAATTTATATATTTAAATAATTTTATTAAATGTTAAACCGAGAATACACATAGACGTGTTCGGAATTACATTTTAAAACAGTCACCGAGGAATTCCATCAAGAAAATACAATGAATTATAAGAACACTGCAGAATATATGGAGTTTAAAGCGTTAATCTGCGCTTTAGGTCCCCTACTCTGCCAACTTGGCGATAAATGCACCAAGCTTGGTAAACCAGACGTTTTTATACCTAATGAGCTCTTTATGGCAATCCCCGGAGGAAATAATTTGCGCTTTTTCGCGCATGCTCATTAAGTGGTTTTTCTTTTAGCATTTTCATTAGTCGTTAATTAGTTTCAGTTTGAAAAATCAGTCATTTTCATTGGTTGCTAATTAGTTTAAAACCGTTAAAAATCATTCCATTATCGCCATGGCAACAGCGTTTTTGAAAATCCGCCAAATACGGGACCCACAGCACACTTTCGCCAAGTTGGAAGAGTAGGGGACCTAAAGCGCATTTTCACCGTTTAAAGTATTAAAATATTTTAAATTACGTTTAATATTAAAACAATATTGGTATTAAACGTAGTTTAAAATATTAAATATATTAATATAATATATAAATAAAGTATTATACTATATTAAAATATTTAAACCTGATAAAAATTGTTATGTTAATAAAGTGATTTCAGCTTACCAACATTCAGCCTCGTGAATTTCACAGTATCCTTAAAAGTCTTTG
Organism: Latrodectus geometricus; assembly: GCA_026290005.1. NCBI lineage: Eukaryota > Metazoa > Arthropoda > Arachnida > Araneae > Theridiidae > Latrodectus > Latrodectus geometricus. The sequence goes on from JAPDSC010140235.1 coordinate 54,388, forward strand.
CACCTAAAATAGAGAAAAATTGTATCTGAGGTAGCAAAATAAATTTTAGTACACCTTAGAGTTATTTTATTTGAATTAAGATTTACATAGATCTATTAAATATTGTAAAAATTGAAATAAAATTTTCCATCTCATAATGCTAACATTTCAAATAGTGAAAAACTTAATGGGTTTGGTTTGTTGCTCAGCAATAATATGTATCAAACGAAGGCCACTACTATTTGAAGAGTCTTCTGAGCTTCTACAAACAACTAAGCTCAAGACAGAATTTGAACTCGCGAATTGATGAATTGTGTGCATGAGATGCTATAAGATATGGTACCGAATAACCATTCGGTTATCAATTCTAATAGGTTTAGAGTTATAGTGTATAAAATTCAGAATATAAAATTATTAATATAAAAATGAGAAAATCTTGACATTAAACAATTATCAACATTTTCTTTATCTTTTAACAGGTATAATGGAAATCTTAAATGGTTAAAATACTTTATCGTAAATTGATTGCATAGTTGGCTGATTGGGTTTTGTGGCCCAAGGTCGTAAATTGAATAGGGGGAGCTGTTAAGCTTATTATTATTTTTTTTATTAAGGAATTACCTCTTTTTGAGCGTTAATTTGACTCGGATTTAACTATCAGAATAAGATTAATTTTGCAAGAAATGTATCATACTTAGCCCAATTCTTAAGTTATTTTTATCTGAATGCATGTTGCATTTTGTTTTTTTAACAGGGAGTCCTTTAGACTTAGTGATTTTTTCCCCCCTTGCGACAGTCAATTTTTAATTTGGCGAATGATCAGATGTCATACAAAATATTGGAATTTTTTTTTTTTTATTTTTTGCTACTTAAGAGTGCTACTTTGACTGGAAATTAAATTTAAAAGTGGACTCTTATTGGCATCAAACATTCGAGATTAAGTTGGAAATAGGCCCTAAAACTATTTGAACACCAGACCACTGTTCGACATTTGGTGTTAATATCTCTTCAATGCAATCTCATGACATTTTCTTTTAAGAAATTTTTATGACGTAAGTTATCTTACAGTTTAAATTTAGAACCCTTAAACATATTCATGGCCAAGATAATGTGCTCAAGGAACTCTTTTCAATAAACTCTAATTCATTGTTCTAAAGCCTTAAAAGTATTTTTAAAACTAAATAAATCAACCAATGATTTTAAAAGATAGAATATTAGGAATTAAAAATTCCTTGATAAAATTTGTAGTTTTACAACATCACTAATGACAACACAGACATTTTGGAAATTAAGGAAAACATTTGTCTGCAGGAAGTTGTACAATTTATACTAAGATTTTACAATCCTTAACGTCAGTGACTTATGGATTGCAATTTTAATCAGATTTTGATTTAGATAAACTACTTAAAACATTGATCAATATTCATACATTTCAATAGATATCAATAATGACTTTTGAAAGCAAAAACATTTCGCCATTTCAAATTCACAAGTTATTAAAAGGTATCCAATTTAAAAAATTAAATCCCCTCCATTATTATAATACTATTTATAAAAAAATTAGTATTTAAAATAAAATAATTACCATTTATAATTTGATCCCCATGAACTTTCATAAAATCTACGGAAATATTATAACCATTGATCATTTTATCTACTTTAACTTCATCAGCTATTACTTTCTTGAATTGTTTTTCAGATTCTATGACAACACTCTCATTTTTAAACACAAGATCTTTCACAATTTCATCAAGATCTAGTTTATTAACCAATCCCTTAACTTCCAAGTCACCCGTAATTGTGACTGGACCTAAGAATACTGCATTATCAAACGTGTTAGACTCGTTTAATTTCAATGCTTCTCTTGCTATTTCAGATATATCTACTCCATCAACGTGGCCTTCCACTACTATGTCCTTTTCAACCACAATGCCATCCGTAAAATGCAAAATACCAGGAATTGTATCATTGCCAGACAATGTTACTATGTCTTCCGGAATACGAAGACCATCCACTTCACCTGCTACAAGTACATCATCTGCGAAAACTGTTCCAGTGAATTCCTTAAAGCCAGTTATTTCTTGAGATTTGTCGACGAGAAATAAGTCTTCCGGTATTTTCAAACCATTAACTTTACCTTTAACAGTTAATGGTCCATAAATAGTAGTATCCTGTAGGAAAGTCGTTTCTCCTATAAAAGAAAATCAATTAGCAATGTTTAGCTTCAAATTAACTTATTGACCAAAGGATAAGTTAATTTCAAGATCGCAGAAAAATCTATTATCAAGTATTAATATCAATAAGAATATAGGATTCTAAATTTCAAAAGATTATAATTACTCTTCAGTTAAATCTATTATAACTTAAAACATGTATATCTCGCTGCATAATTGAAGTTTTAAACTAGTCCGGCCCAAAAAATTATAGCAATCTTTTTAGCACGGTTTAAACTAATGGAACAGTTTTAAGTTTAAGAAATCTTTAATATATATACATTTTATGATTAATTGCAAGAAATTTAATTTTTGCAGTAACTGACCAAATTTATAAAAACATTAATTTCTTTTGCCTTCTTTTAAAATTAGGTTTGGTTTGCCACTCAATGGTCATTTTTTCATACGAAGGGTAATCAGACCAAAACTCAGTTTAAAAAATATTCAGATTCATTACAAGCATACATATCCAATGTGGGAATCTAAACTGTTTGACCAAAAGCCAGACATCTAACCACTCTGTTGCAATCGCTGCAAAGCATAGATTTTTATTAAACAAAGTCTTAAGGACGAGTAAATTTTAATAAGCATCTTATTCACTTTTAGATTTTAAATAGCTTCATGAATTATTTCTAGAGAGATTTATATAAAAATGAAATACAATATAAAATTCTAACTCTAGTATACAAAAACATTGAAAATTATGTAATATTAGGCTTATATAATCTCTAGATATGAAATTAACCTTTTATTAATAAAGTCACTTATTAAATACTTCCGCATTTTGAATAGAAGTTTCAAAAGTTAAAATTTTAATACAATCCATGGACATCAATCGTTAATAAATGAGGTACAAATTTAAATTAGTTTCTCTTATCAAAACATTAATGTACACTAATAAAATTAAAAATTAAAGTCATTTTTCTTTAGTTAAAATAAAATTCATTGGAATTTTCTTTCGCCCGTTTTCACAAACTTATTTATGCATTATCGATATTACAGATTAACAATAGAAATTTTCTTCTACTTGCTTTCTTTTTAGTATTCAATGCATTTTTAAACTCATACATAATATTCTGACTAAAAAATACATTTTATTGTAAATTCTGAATTGCCAAAATTACATGAACAAAAAAAATTAGAACCCATCATACAAGGTATCAAAATAAAGGTTAGATCATTAAACCTTCAAGCTGCAGCAATATAAATATTGCAGATATCTATTGAGGGTATATTTAAATTACTTTTAGCATATTTAAATTAAAAAAAACATTTAAAGCACGCAAAAATGGTACATTTAAAAGAGTGTCAAGTTGCAACGTTTTCATGAGTTTCAAACGCACAGGAGCTTTGCAGAAAAGTTTCGTTAACGAGTAACTACTTGGAGCATTTTTATAAGGCTTAGTTTAGATGCAAAATTTATGAAATATGATAGTCATTCATTTTGCTTTAAATACTGCTTATAATTTTTTTTAATATCCAAGTTACTTTAATAACTCTTTTAATGGTGTAAAATAACTGATATCTTATGCAGTACATTCAAGTTTTAATTTGAAAATAAAACACCAATATTTGATGATAATCTTGGAAGTATAATAGTTGTACTTTTGTAGTTTGTAAGCTCTTTATTTCTTAAAGTAAATGCTTTAGAATGCTATTATCTGATAAGCAACTGGTACCATTTTATAACATGATTGCAATATTTTTGTAAATTTTAAACTGATAAAATTACACTTCATGAAGAACCATCATTAATAAATTTGAAAATTCACTATCAATTAAGAAACTAAAAATTATAAGTTGTAATGATGTTTGGAAAACAAATATTAGAGATAGCAGAATCGATTAAAAACTGGGCTTAATGATTATAAAGTTAACACTAAAAGAATGAGTCACTTATTTCAATCCATAAATTTAATAACTAAAAGATTTTAGTTTTCAGAATGATAGATGGAAGATTAAAAAAGCATATTTCAGGTTTAGCGTAACAGAATCAACTCGTAAGTAAAAAAATGGTTAAAAAATTTTCTAAAATTCCAATTAAAATTTCTATCTTTAAAAACTAAGTTATTTTTGCATTTTTGGGAACTCCCTAAAAAGCGAACTTACCGGTAATCTCTGCTGGTCTGTCAGTTCTAACTATAGACTGAGCAAGCTCAGAAATATTGTAGCCATTCAAATGCCCATGAAGTATAATATCCTTTGTTTCCAAGCCTCCGCTGAATCTTTTAGTGCCTAGAATTTCTTGCTCACCAGTTTTCGTTAAAGCATTTGCGTACAAGTCATCAATGTCTATTCCATCGATAACCTTAGTATCTACATTTTCAGCAACGATTCCATTTTGGAAGACCTTTTTCCCAGGTATAACGTGTGATCCAGCCAAAGTGACAACTTCGTCTCGAATTTTGAGACCATTGAAAGTGCCGGATATGTCCAAGTCCCCAGTAACAACTAGCTTGTTTTGGAAAGTCATGTCAGCTGAAAATTTAAAAATAAGCTTTAGTGAATATAAAATAATTTTGAGTCTTTGAAAAATATTTGGAATATTAGTGATTTGTAAAATAGAATTGGTAATAAATGCTACTAGAGCAAGTAGGCAATAAATGCTACATTGAGCAAGTAGGCTCGTTTTAAATAGACAATTTCGGATTCCTAATAGTTATAGAAGTTAATAGAATATTAAAATAAGTAAATTTTCAAAACAGGTTTTGGTATATTCTAAATACAAAGCTGCACTTTTCAGTAAACTATACGAAAAGTTTATTTTGTTTAAAATCACGTCAAATTTATTTTTAAAAATACTGAAGAGCTGACTTAACTATATTGTGCATTTAGATATAGAAAACACTTGTTTTGAGTTCATAAAAATTTATAAACTTTATGGAATGGAAAATACATAACGGCTAACGAAGTCATTTTTCGATGGTTTTATTTGAAAGGAAGTACATTATATAAAAATGTTTTTAAAAATATATTGTTTAAAACAGGATTTTAAGCACTTCTATTCCATTATTTATTATTATGAACTTAGTCTTTGTAGATAATCTAGGATATTTTATTCCCAAATATTTAAATGGGAGCGTGGAAGAAATGTTGAAATTCCTTTCAGCACTCTTCAATTGCTAAATATTTCATAATGGAATGTTTATTACAGAATAGACAAAACGCATGTAGTCAATAAAGTTCTGTTATTAAGGAATGGCAGTTTTTCCATTTAAGAGCTGAATATTAGATTTTAAAAATCTTATTTTTTAAAGTCAACTTTTTCAATAAAGTTAAAATTTATAGAAAATTACTTATTTATACTTTGAAATAAAGGGAAAATATTATCTAAAGTTTCTCCACTTTAGAAATTCTAATATCTATTATAAAACAGAAAGAATCTGATGCACATTAATACATCCAAAAAATTGGAACAGTTTTCGACAGTGAGAGAAATTTTTAAAGATAAAATTATTAACGACAGAAACTAGTAGTTCTAATCTGATCCTGAAAAGTTTTGAAAGACTTTTAGCTGTATTATTCTTATATTTTTAGAGTTGATTTTTAATCAACACGTTTCTTCACAAATTTCATTAGAATTTAATTTATAATAAGTTAGTTGACAAACTTAATGATTGAGTAATTGAGAGAGAATTAAGAAAGCTATAAATATATTTGAGTTTCAAATACTTTGGTACGTTAATTGTGTACACACAAAAATTAATCATGACTAAACTTTAAAAGAACCTTAAAGATTTCATAGTAACAAAATACAAACCAAAGGAAGTTTGCGTATTATCAGTTCTCATCACATCTTCACTGATGTCTATTCCGTTTACCGTTCCAACATCTAAATTTCCAGTTATTGTCAAAGGCTTCTCAAATGTTAAAGTTCCTTCTATCCTCTGTGATTTATCAAGTCTGAAAAATGTAAGATAAGCTTAAAATACTCAATTAAAAAAATAAGCTGTTTTCAAATATTTAGATTCCTTAGATACATTAATTTTTTTATCCAATAACAATTAAGAAATGACCCAGCTATTACTATACTATAATGAAATTTAAATCTGCTTTTAATCTTTGAAATGTTTAGTGATCAAATAGTGCCGAATGATGTTTAAGTTTGAGGCGACGGCCAATGTTGCCGACCATTTTTAAAAACTGCTTTTTCTATAGAAAAGTAGGATTGTGAAGAAAACTTAATTTTTAGTATATTAAAACACGATATATAATTTACTATATAAATATCAAGGCTCTTTAAAATTTTTTTAGCGGCTTAAATTTCCTAAAGTTGTCAGTAAAACAGTTTACCGATTTGTCACTAAGGTGTTTATTTTTCACACGTAAGATAAATCTGGGTGCTATTTTAAAGTGAATTCCAAATCACTACAAATTACCAAAACCAAGGTGGGATTTAAACCTACAAACTGTTGAACCGGAAAGAAAGGTTTTTTGTCCCAGATATCACTTTTAAACTGTCCAAGAAGAACTTAAAATAATAATTTTAAAAAGGCATTATATATACGTAAATTTAAAATTTTAAATTTTAACTGTTCAAATCATTTAAAAAAGTTAGAGAAAGAGCTAATATCATTTGTTAAAAACATTCTACATCTTTCTATGAGTTATTGCTTGTGATAATGCGTTAGTAACATGGAACTTTGGAAGTTTAACTTGAGAAAAGGAAATGTCCTTTATGTATTAAATACTTTTGTCAGGAGCTATTTTATTTGCATTATAAAATTTAAATTTTTAGATATAGGATGTTAAATTAGAAAATAAGTCAATTCAAGAACAAATTGGCCTAAAATGCCATTTTCTATGTAAGCAATTATATTCAAATGGCATTCAAATTATTACAGATATCCCTGTCAAGTTTAATAGAACAAACGAACTAAAAACCAGAGAGTTATCAATTTACCGCGCACTTTTTTGAACCGACTTAAAAAGTAAATATTAAGTATTTAACATTGCAACTCAGAAAACAGGTCATTAACATCTCTTAACGAATCTATATACAGATTTTCCTACTATTGATATTTTTAAATCAGATTTTACTTAAACCTTTTTAACAAGACCTCATTAATCTTTAAAAACTTACATTTGAAAGCGAAATTTTATTAGTTTGATTTGCCGCTCTACGATCATTTTATTTTTTTGGCACAAGAGAATCAAACCGGGACCTGATTTTAAGTGGATTCCGAGCCACTAACATTCATACCCAAGGTGGGAAAATTTTACTGAAGAAAAGTTTTATGCATGTTCCACAACCCAAGTACGATTTAATTTAAAAAATATAGTATTCACTCAAAAGCTATTAAAGTATTGACCTGTGCTTATAAGAGATTTTTTTTAATCTGAACAGCTTCGCAAATAGCTCTTTAGATACAGAATTTCAAGAATGTTGTATTTTTTACCACTAAATATATTGCCATGCTGTTTCACTCATTTCTCAGCTTAGAAAACCATTTTCAGACTAAGCATTGGTTTAGCCATTTCAAATTAAAGCAAGCTATTTCAAGTCTCACAAAACAAGTGATTGAACAGAAGTAGACACATACAGCCATTTACATTTTTCGTAACGATACTTATACAAAGTACTAAAAGATTAACATCCAGAGAAATTTACTTTCTGTATTACAAACTATGTTTAATATTGTTTTAATACATACCTGTAAACTTCTTTCTGGAGTTGTGGTAGAGTCACACCAGCAACAGATTCAAGATTTACAGATAACGCCACAATTGAAGATCCAGTGATGTCACCAACAAACGTCTTCGTGCCAGTGATATCCATTTCTTCATCTACACGAACGATATCTACGATGGAAAGAAAAGTTAAACAAAAAAAAATTTGCTTATTTTGCAATTTCATACAGACAATTAAATTCTAACCTGGTATTATTTTTTCCATTTCTTCAACTAA
>JAPDSC010140243.1:0-10283 GCA_026290005.1 Latrodectus geometricus
CTTGTGCCTCAAATCATGATGCAATTCATTCTTTAAATATGGCATCGATTCTCAAAATTTTTAATTACATCTGATTTTTAAAATGTGTAGAATACGTTACATTTTATATTGATTAATTTAACCGATGCTCTAAGTATATAAAGTATGTTTTTTCATGTATGCGGTGAGAAAAAAATGTGTGATCATATTTGGAAAAGTACAATTTTTCGAATCTAACGATAGTTATTTTCAAATAAATTAATTTCTTTTCCCATATTTATGAAAAATATTTTGTTCTTTAATGGTCAAAATTAAAAATAGATTGGATCATTTTTATTTAGCTTTATTATTATTTTACTTATTTTCAATATGATCTCTATCTTGTGTGTGTAGCATATATATATCTAATTGTATTTTTACTGTCTGCAGATAAATTTAAAGAAGGGCTACCAAGGTAAGCGTATTCTTATTTTCAGCGACAGTCAAGCTGCATTGATGGCTCTCTACTCATTCCAAGTCAAATCAAAAATTGTAATGGAATATAAAAATCTCCTTAAGGAATTGGCAAATGGGAATAAAATTATTCTTATTTGGGTGCCAGGGCATATAGGAATAGAAGGTAATGGAAGAGCTGATGAACTTGCAAAACAGGGATCCTCTTTCAATCCAATAGGAATGGAACCTTTCTGTGGGATTAACATGAAGACCACAAGGAAGGCCATTCAAAAATGGGAAAAACAGGAGATGAACAAAGTTTGGAGTGACTCTCCTGGACAGAAACATGCAAAAAGTATGATTTTCAACTCATAAGAGAAAATTTCATCTGAAATTCTTAGACTCCTAAGATTGAAGGCTCAAGCAATTGTAGGCTTCATTACTAAGCACTATCATTTCAGGAAACACCTTCATACAATGGGACTTTTTAAACAGGAACCAATTTGTAGGAAATGCCATGCAGGGGTAGATTTAGCTCATCATATCCTAAATGATTGTGATGCTCTTGCCCTTACAAGATTCACTACTCTAGATAATCCATATCCTAAAGAGTTACACCTAAACTCCATTGAGGGCCTATCAGACTTTATAAACAAAGTAGGTGACTCAAGACAATGGAACTAGGAAAATATTGGGCTTCGAGCATGGTACAAAATGCAACAATGCAGAGGTGCCACATATCTGACAAGCTCAAGAAGAAGAAGAAGAAGAGGAAGAATTGTATTTTTTAAATAAACTCTTCTCAAATTATTTGGTGCATTATTTCTTAACTAAAAAAAAGAAACAAAGGGGTTTTTTTTTTTTTTTTTTTTTTTTTTTTTTTTTTTTTTTTTTTTTACAATGTATTGTTGAGCTCTGCGACTTGTTATTTGGGCTATTTTATATAAACCTTTTTTTTCACAAGAGTGAAACAACATACTTTCAGATTGAGAAAAAAGATATAAAGGTATAACTACAATGGAGGATTTACACACACAGTAAATATACAATTGTTATTCATTTAAGAACCATTTAAAATTTTTGATAGTTAGATACCCAAAAACGAAATGAATAAAGTTCTTATTCTAAATTAAAAATTTGAATTTTCTTTTTTTTCCCCATGAAGGTCATTTGAATATTTAAGACTGAAGGGAATGCACGGAATTTTAATACCATTACTGGGAATTCTTCTCTAGACAAAATTTTCCAGGTATCTTTACTCGGTATAAGATGAAAAATGGGAAGGAAATAATTTAGATAATTTGAGGAAATCACGAATCATGTTCATTTCTGTTGATATACAGATAAGAAACTTTAAATAATAAAATATGAGCTACCAGATACTAACGATCGTGACTTTTGTTTTACATTATTTTTATTAAGCTGTTGATGAGATTATGGACGAAAAAAAACATGTTTCGCTTAATGGATTATTGTGCTGTGCATATTATATAATGAAATGCGAATATTAATTTCATTTAAATTTATAAAATTACTTAGTCCACTAATTTCTCAGCCAAATATCATTGTCTCCAAACTGAGTATCCATATTTGTGTGTTTAAAAAACTTCTCAATTATTCTCAATTAATTATTTTTTTATTAACATCCATTTTATCCTGTTATTTGTTTCTTAAATTGCCTAGTTTTAATGCCATTAAAACTAGGCAATTATTATTCAATTGTTTAATTTTCTTTAAATTAACGAAAATTTCACTCGCTGAAGAAAGCGTTTAAGCATGGCATCCAATGATAAAGGAAGCTACGCCGTAGAAATATTTCCGCTCCTCCACCACTAAACTATTTTCATTGCACTTAAAATGTGTAAAACCATACTTCAGGATGCCCTTTGACGATTTTTTTCCTACGAAGTCCGTTGAACATTAAAAAATAACGTAACGTCCGTTGGATTTTCAAAATTCTAAAAAAGATAAACCAATCATAGCCTCGACTGGATCTAAACCAATCAGAACACTTTTCGGTTTTGCCCAGATTGGCGAGAATCAAAAGGATACAATCAAGTATAATCTAACCTTAAAATGTCATTTATTTTCTCCCCAGTAACTTAAGTCCACTCATGACGAATGCAAAAACACCTTTATGTATATGTATACCTTTATTATAAAGTGCTCATGCAATAAGAAATCATATTTTGTCAATGCTTGTCGTTGAAAATGGTCCACACATCTCTTAGACTCGTAATTGACTCTTGTTTGTCAATATTCTTGCAAATATCGTATTATTTTATTCGGTGAACGAGAAATAATTCTGTTTCCAGAGCTGCCGATAAGTTTTTATTACTTTATTAATTAACCATTTGTAAGGAAGTTCATGTTTCTTTAGTACTTTTTATAGCGCAATAAATGAAGCGATTGCCGGCTTGTTATAGAATGATTCCACATAGGAAAAAGCTTTTCAACGCAGGAATCTTAACCTTTCATCCAGAGATTTGAAAACAAATCTCCTACTTCATGTTACAGATGCACGCAGGATATTCTCTTTCGGTAAACCGGAACAGAATTCCTGTTCCGGTTTACTAAAATGATTTAAGATTTGTAAATCAACCATTCTGAAACGCCGACGCGCAGTTAATTCCCAATTCTTGGTATCAATAAATACTTATTTTCATGTATATCAATCAAACTTGATGACCAACATCTTATAAAATTTCCATGTGTAATTGATATTTAACTTAAAAGCATGTAATGTTAAATTGAACATAACTTTTTTACGCTATAAACATTTGTATTCTTATTTCAGGTTTTAATATGAAGAGAGAAGTAAAAAAAAGTAAATGAAACGTGAGTTTTCAATAAAATTCAATGTTAATGCTTATAATAAATAAAAAATTAAACGACGATATATTTATTTGAAAAGTAAGAATCCTAACTCAATCTTGTATTACAATATTTCAAGTTCAATCAATATAATTCATCTGGAACATCAAATGTTCCGATATTTTGAGCCCTTGAAATCTGGTCATTCACTAGGCTATTCATTTACTATCTGGACATATATCATTTGTAAAAAGCTTGATTTGTTCTTCAAGAAATATTAATTCCTATTCGGGCATAATGGCTGCATGAATTATTATAAAAATACTTTGCAAGAATAATGAAAATATGCTTCATATTGTAACATTAATCCTGCATAAAGTTGGTTGAGAAAGTCGATTCCATATTTGGCACACATGAATCTAACGATCATCTATTTCTAAAGAGAAAATACTTTTTGATGGAAGTTAAATATCAAGACCCTTAAAATTCAATCTGATGCATTGATGGTATAAAGAAATTTCCATAAAATATTGTATTTGTCTAACAAGTTTTAGAATCATGATTGGTTATGGTGACATTATAAACAATACTACCATAATTGTGGAATTGATTATTTCAATCAATCGACGTGAAACACTCGAATTTTCAATGTGAATATGGAAAAAGCGGCATTGGCAAATAATAACGCAATAGAACACAAGGCTGTTTCAGATTTACTGTATGGAGTAAAATATAGCATTGTATCCATATAATGCAACCCAGATGTTATTGGGTATGACATGCCACGTGTTTACGCATCGCAGCTGTGTGATCGCATTATAACCAATGCAATTATCTTTAGTCTTCAATGTCACAATAGGAAATACGATAGTCAATTGGACAAAAAATAACCCAATACTAACGAGATCATTGGCACCGTATGCCATAGGAAACCAAATCCGAATGAAAAAAGGAGCATAATAATGGCAATGTTGAGCATACCATCCAAAAATAGCAACATCGAAGTATAAAATTAAAAACCAGCAATTCTTAAATAACTAAAGGAGGAATAGAATAATGGTCAAAAGTTGAAGAACATTTATACCTAATTAAAATACATCTTTAAGTAAATAAAACTTACCTTTTACAATTTGAATTCATGAGAATATTTTTTAAAAATTATAATTTTTCATGTACAATTTTAAAAATAAGTTACGGTGTTCTCTTTTAATTTTAGTAAGTTGAAAACAATGCATAAAAATTATATGTAGTATAATATGTAATCAAATATTAACTAAGCAAAATATGTCGTAACTTTTATAAACTTGTAAATCTTTAGAAGAGTGATGAGCCACGATTTTACAAAAGTATTTGCATTCAAATAATATGGTAAAGTAATTTTCATCTTTCCAAAGAAAGTAATGCTCACACTGTCTTCATTATTCATGCTTTATAAACACTGGACCATTTTGGTTTTATAAAATACGAATTAAGAAATTAAAATGTTTGTCTGAAGTTAACATTACACAAAAGATAACATTACACTAAACCAAAACAAAGAGGTGTAGAGCAAAATAAGAACTACTATATTTTAAGTAATTTTTGTCACATATGTATGGAATACATTTACACAACTGCTTAGCAGATACAAGTCCATTCATCCTGCTTCTATGATGAGTTCCTAGCAAGCAAAGGAACGGCAATAAGACCATCTCTTTGAAAAGAAATATCAACAAGTTGATCCCAGACGTTACTGAGTATCAGGAAAAAGAATACTTCATTCTGCATGTATGTTTGACAAATAAGTACTTAGTAAATTTCAGGACCACCTCCCTTCCAATATGAAATAATGTGAAAAAAAAATCTGCTCTGTACTGTCAAACTTTCTATATTATATCATTATGGAAACGATGGGCAGACTAGTTAATATACATAAACAGTATCGAGCAACTGATTTGTTAAGTAACTGTTGAACCTTAGCGATAAAACTGAAGACTATTTTAACTGGTTTGTTATCACAACTAGGTAAACAATCCTATTTTTAAACAAAATTTGCCATGAAAACATTAAATACATAATTTATTTTTTCTCTCTTTTTCAAGGATACCAAAAATTATGTATCAAAAGTAGCTTCCAATGCTAGAAATATATTTCTCAATATAACTAATTACACATTGTTTACATGATCTATAAACTGATTATACTTCTTTTATTCATGCAAGGGAAAGGTTATTTTATCAGCTGAAATAATTAAGGAAAACCAAATTGTTAAAACACAAATTATATAAAAAAAATTTTTGTAATCTTGCTTTATAATAATTCTTTAAGTAGTCAGTAATGTGTCTAAAATTTCTATGAAAGTGATTTCTATTACACAATTTTAAAATATTTAAAGAAAAGAATAAAATGAAAAAGCATAAATTATGAGAATATTTTATTTTTATCCATCAATAAAATTAAGAAATCACGAAGTAAGCAATGATATTTATTTTCCAGCCAAGTGTGAAAAAATTACAAAGAAAGTTTGATCGATGAAAAACAGTCTTCACACTGATTTCAGTGTATCTTAAAAAATTTACACAATATAAAATTAAGTAATAACTAAAAACAAATATAATAAATACTTAATGAAATTTTAATTAACAGGTCCAATTTAAAAAAAATTAAAAAATCTGTAAAAAATAGCATTTTTATAGAAAAAATTTGGATACTTGTTGCTCAGCTCAAATTTATATTAAAAACGAATTTATGATTTCCTGCCCTACTGCATTTTTTCAAGGACAAAACAAGATGTATTCATTATTGTTGACAATGATAAACACCATTAGAAGACAAGTAATTTTAAAAACTATTTTTCAAACACTTTTACATTTCTATCATATTCATTAAATGCACAAAACTGTTTTTCAATAAAAAATATTAGTCTTTTGAATTTTTGCTCATATATGAAACAACTTACATGTAATATGTAACTTAATTACCTGAAATTTAATATTTGGAATTTTATTATTAAATTATGTTGTTGATAACACAAATTTAAATACGATTCTTATATTTAAAAGAATAAATGACAGACAGAAATGCATTTTAAATTTTTAATTCTGATTTTATTTACATTATTGAGTTTCTTCTTTTAAAAAACGCAAAATATCATTCACATAAGAATTCTTACTTGAAGTTTTAAACAATTTCTCTAAGCTCCTTAAAGCTCTATACAAATATTTCAAACATATTTTAAAATTGAGATTATAATATCACTTCTCATACTTTATTAAACATAATATTGTTATTCAAATTTTATTCTGTATATTTTATTTTAGATTTCTATAATAATTTATAATGCTAATTTAAAAAATAAACATGAACAAAATTTTAATCTTCTGAACTTACTCTCTCAACCAAAATATTTTTTAGAAATTCAAATGTATAAATAAAATAGAGAAGCATTTTAATATTCACATTATAAAATATGCATTTAATAACCAGAAAATTATGATTTTATGAATAAATGAATACTTTTTATAAGAGTCAAAATACACCAATTCAAAATAGTTTACCAAGCTTAACAATTTTACAAAAATTAAGAAATTTTTAGCTTTTCCTATATTAAAATCAAAATTAAATATAGGAGAATCAAAGAAAAAAATTGAAAAGAACTAATAGGAAAATAATTAACAAACTTTAAATAAATTTTTTTTTGATAATTTTGATAACATCTATTAACAAATATATATGACCATCTAAAAATGTTTAAAATTATACTGAAATGCAAGAATATCATGCTTGCATTTCAATTATTAGAATTACAGCTGAATAACAATTGAACTAGATTTTATGAAAAATAATCCATGTATCATTTTATAATAAAATAGTTAAATTAATTAATTTATATATTAAGCTGGTAAACTATTTTTCTTCTTCCCCATTTTCAGGTTGTGTTGCTTCAGAACCTTCTACAACAAGACTAGAGGAATCTTCTTTGTCACGCTTAGACTTTTTATGCTTATGACGAGATGAATGATGATCTTCTTCATCATCATGATGATGGCGGCGTCGAGACGATCTTTCTTTATGGCGATCTTCTCTATCCTTATGATCACGGTGTCTGCGCTCTCGATCACGCTCGCGGCTGTCGCGATCACGATCTCTATCCCGATCTCTTTCATAATGTTCACGATCATAATCCCTGTCATAGTCCCTATCATAACGGTCTTTATCTCGCCTTTCTCGGTAATCTCTATAACGTCTTCTGTCATATTCATCTCTATCTCTTCGTTTATATTCATCTTCAGAATTGGGAATACGACCAGACGAGCGATCACGGCTTCTCTCATCCCAATAATGATCTCTGTCCTTATCTCTATCCCTATCACGATTTCTATCTCTGTCCCGATCTCTATCTCTTTCACGATCTCGGTCCCTGTCTCTATGAGGTGAATTTGCCCAACTATGTTGAGACTCTGAATTAGCATCAAATTGCCGAGAACTGCCAGTAAAAAACTGTTCATCATACTGAGAATTAGAATCAACTCCAACACCTGGTACAGGAGGTGGTGGTTGTGAGAAAATTGGATTTCCATACAAATCAGGGAAAGGAGGAACATGACCAGGTAATGTTCCAGGTGGGGGTGGAATGCTTGGAGGAGGTATTCCTGGAGGCATACCAGGTGGAGGTACAGATAAATTTGGCGGTATGAATGGTGGTGGTATATGTGTTGGTGGTAGACCTGGAGGAATAGCCCCATCATAACTGCCAATAACCTACAAGATAAAAAAAAAATATATATATATATATATATATAAATTTAGGGGACACTTTTTCCTTTTTAAAGAGTTATTAAAATGAATAGTTTAAAGTACATAATTCATATTTTAATTAATTCAATTAAAATTCATGATAAGATAGTTCTTAAAACCTGGATGTAATAAGACAGTCACTTTTTTATTGTTTTATATTTTACAACTATAATAAACATTGAATATAAGGAATTTCATTTACTTGAATAACATTTTCTTTGGCATTTGCTCCACGTCTTGAGCTATTAGCTCCACATATCACATCAATACTACCAGACATTCTCCTTCCTGGTGGAGGACCAGCTTTTTTAGCTCCCGTACCGATACCAGAATATTTACTGTTTTCATTAACAGTTGCAATGGGAATTTGTTGATCCTTTCCAGGAATGATCTGTACAATCTAAAATATTAAAAAAAATGTGCAGACAAATATGAGATGGTATGATAATTATCTCTACTACAATACTTTAAGATATTAATAATATAAATAAGAAATTAAAATTTACAAAGCATAAAAAACAAAAAGTATTATAAAACAGTGGAGTATTATAGACTTTCTAAAAATGTATTTTAAAAAATAAAATATTAAGTAATGATATCTGCCTTAATATTTTATTAGTTAATCTTAGTAACAATTTTACTAAAATTATTATTAAGCAATGGAAAACATGTGAGTTTGTAAACATGAATTTGGAAAAAGAAAACTTTAAATATCTGATACAAATCTTTCCAAAACATTAATTAATATTACATCAATTAATATTTTACATAACATTAAATACAACTTTATGAACTTCATTGTTAGAAAATTTTTTGAACAATTTAAATTAAATTTAACAATTTAATTAAAGAATAAAAATTAATGTAGTATTTTCTTTTTAATTATTTTTAATTCTATTTTTTTATTTTGTATTAATAATCTTGTATACAGAAATTGTAATTTTTATATGTAAATAAAAAACAAATTTCCTTTTCTACCTGGAAAGAAATTCATCAGATTTTTATTTAAATCATAAGTTAAATAATATATTAAGATTTTATAGAAACTGAAAATTAAGTTTTCAATGTGATGAAAAAATATTAGCGCATATACTTTTCAGTCATGAAATTATGCAAGTGTAAAACTTTTTTCCAATTTTATTATTTTTATGTGCGACTGAAATTGGAAATAAAAATGTAAAAATAAACTATTCAATAAGCTAAAACAAAATTAAAATAATATTCACATAATAATTTAGAAGTGTTAGCATATATAATTGAAAATTTTACATTTCTTTTCTTAATTTATTTTTGCAACTCATGCAACATGGAATATATAAAGGAAAGAAATAATTTTTGATATCACTATTATTGTTGGATTATTATAGCTTATTAAAATACTGTTTTAATTAGTTCAAATGAAATGAATTAAATATAGAAATTAATAATAAATTGAAATAAATATTTTGAAAAGAAAAATGTAAAAATTCTAACAAATATTTCCATGAAAAATTTCTTTCAAATCCATTCCAATACAAATATATTTTTTTATATTATTATAATTTTAGAATAAATTAATAGGTATTATTTCATTACTTCCTATTATTACAAAGAACTCATAGTTGGTAAATAATAAAATAATTTTAAAGCGAAAATTACATTTTTATAAATTTAAATACTAATTTTTCGTTTAATATTTTATTAAAACAAAATATTAAAAGAATTCTAATTATATTTTATTTTTTCTTTTAATATATTATTATCTAACTTTTTATTTTAAATTAAAATATAATCTCTATCATTTAAAAAATAATTGACAACAAATATTTTATTAGCCATAAAATTTGTATTAAAACAAAATGCAAATTGCACAGTGTGCAATAAATAAAAAAAAAGCAAAGGGATTGATCAAATTTGTGCAATTCAAAATGACTTAATAAGATCATCCTTGAATAAATAAATTAGATAAGATAATAATGCTAAATTTGATAAGTTTATAAAAACCAAAGAAATATTTTTTTCAATGTTAGGATTGCTAGAATGTTCATTGACAAATCATTAAAATAGAATTTTATACAGAAAATGCAATTTCCAGAATGCTAGAAAAATAATGAATAAAAAGGTATGAGAAATCCTAAATAAAATAAAATAAACATTGATACCTTTTTTATTTATTTTAGAAAAATTATAAGTCGGAATAAAAATTTGTTCTAAACAAATTTTATTTTAACTTATAATTTAAAGAGGATTTTTAATAGAATGTTAAGGTATAATCTTAATTTTAGTTAAAATTTAAAAAT
>JAPDSC010140247.1:0-45934 GCA_026290005.1 Latrodectus geometricus
AAGTTCAAAGGTGACTTAATTATATTTAAAGTAACCCTTATGGCTAAATGTAATGAGACTTGGTTGATCATTTCTAAGTAGATAGAGTTTCAATATTATATAACCATTCTAAAAATAATTATAATTATTGGTATAATC
Organism: Latrodectus geometricus; assembly: GCA_026290005.1. Lineage (NCBI taxonomy): Eukaryota > Metazoa > Arthropoda > Arachnida > Araneae > Theridiidae > Latrodectus > Latrodectus geometricus. The sequence goes on from JAPDSC010140247.1 coordinate 139, forward strand.
GAATTTTGTTTTTAATCATCAAGCATTAACCAAATTTTATGTTGAGTTAAATGCATTTACAGGAACTGATATGCTGTTGTGTACTGAATTATCCAATTTAGACAAAGTTCTCCTCAATAAGCTAAACCAAACAATAAAAGGAATTTTATTTTTATTTCTATTATAAAGTATAATGTTTGAAATCAATTTTCCGGTTAATATTTATACTGCACACAAAATACATTAATTTTATTTTTTCTGCAATGAAAATAAAATTGCAAAATGCTTCCTAAAAATTGTGTACAAGCAATGTTTTATATCTACCCTTTTTCTTTAATTTTGATTTATTATTTCATTTCTTTCATCCAAATCAAATACATTTGTCTTGTGTAAATAAATATAGTAATGGATTAAATTTAAAATTATTTGGTGTATTTTAGCATACTTTTACCATATTCAAATCATATATGTGATTCTCATGGTAACAAATGTGCAAAAATAGATTCATAGTTAAAATAATGAATCTTATTGAAAGTAATTTGCTCTGTAGTTAACATTTATAAGAATCAGTTATAATGTTTTAAGTAGAAAATGACAATGGTATTGAGGTATACAATATAGATGGCTAAAGATGTAAATACCAAAGGAACAATTTGCCACAAAGAAATAAATGCAATCATTTCTGACAAAAAATGAATGCTGGACAAACTTATGCAGTATGTGTTATGACGATTTCACTTGAAAGATAATGGTTTATAAAAATATTAATTGAATAACAGAAAGTTTTATGCAATTATTTGTTATTAGGAGTTTTTGAAAGATTCGATTGAGTACTAATAGAAAACCTCATACAGTAATTGTTATTAGGAATTATTGAAAACAAGGATTTGTGAAGAGTACATTAAAAGCTCCTGTTGAAGACAATTTATGAATTTAAGAATTGGTCCTTTAAGGAAAAATACTTTATTTTTATGTATTTAATTAGGAACAATCATTTTGAAATATTGAAGAATTGTCTGTTTTGGTGGTGCAGAACATATTATGGAGTAAAAAATTCATAGCCTTATTAAGAGTTTAATTCTCATACAAGATTAATTTGCTTTTAATGAAATAAAAAATGAATGTGGTCGTCTATAGGTATTGCCACATAAGTTATTTCAGATTTTATTGCAATCTAATCGACTACATCTCTCATAAAATTCAAAAATATTTACTCTACACTGTTATACAAAAATATAAGTACTTTTTCCTTTATCAGTAGAAAAAATTCTAAAGAGAAAAGTTCTTTTTCTCTTAATTTCTCACCTGAGAATCTTTGAGGCCGAGTTTTTCTGCCAGTTTCTTCCTGTCTGGCTTGCTGATATATTTCTGTATTTGGAATCTCTTCTCCAGGCCTTGCCGCTGGGCGTCGCTGAATACCGCCCTCCTCATCATGCCCCGCCGGGGCTTACCCCTGGCTGCCGCCGCCCACGGGAAGGTGGCCGGAAGAGGGAACGTCACCCCCGAGGTGGGAGAGATGCCGGCTAAGCCATTCATGCCGACGGAATTGAAGCCTATACCGGCCACAGTCACACCGGGTATGTTTGCGTTTGGGCCTGGAAGAACGAGACATTCAAATCAACTAAACAAAGACATAAAAATGAATTCCATAAATTGATTATAATGATATAAAAAGGAAAGTTTTAATTCACGGAAAATATTACTAAGAAACTTGATTTTGTTGATTCAATGATTTTAGAAAATAAATCCAAAACATTGTTCAAGAACCAAAAATTATTAACATTCATTTAACTTTTAAATAATAATCTTAAAGATATTCTATAAATCAAAGTTTTGATTACAAACATGTAAATACTTTAAGTGAAAATATTCAATCAATTATGATTTTTAATAATATTTGCTTAATTATATGAGTATATTAATGGACTGTTAAATGAGAAAACATTTTAAGTTTTCCGGTCCATTAGGCATCCATGAATTTGGAATAGACATTTTTATTGGCAGGCAATATTTTTTTTTCCCATTATTTTGGATAATTTATTGTGATTTTTATTTTCAATCTAGGCCTTTTAAATTTGGAAGATCAGATTAGGAATTATTTTGTAAATCGAGTGTAAATCTAGCTAAACCAGCATTTTTGGCCACAAAATTCTAATTTCAGAATTTAAAAGAAAATAAAAATAAAGAAAAACTATAATTTTAACGTTTTAGTTATAACATCGGTTAAATATAATTATGATTAGTGGTCAAAATTTGTTCAAAACGTATAATGCTTATAAACGTGATAGCAAAAGGTTAGATTATAAGATATTTTGTTTGAGGTCGGTAATACAATTTGGCGATCAAATCGCCTGTGCTGGCAAAATGGAAAAGTAGTAATTGTTTCAAAAAACTCTTTTATGCATATTTCCTATCTCGAAAAAGTTAACGTTTTAATTTTAAATTAAAAATATTCAAATTTTATTTCAATGTAGAAGTCGAAGCAGAGATTTTTGATTTCTGTATGTACATTGTTTTGCTAAACTTTAAAATTAAGTGTTTCCTGAATTATATATCCAATTCATCATTTTCAAAATACATGTTTACCCGTTTCAATTGTAGGCTGAATTTTGTGACGAAACTTAATTAATTAAATTTATAAATAAACAAAAGTAAAAAAAAAAATTGAAAGATGCTATTCAACTATATCTGTTTTCTTTTTATAAACTATTATTTCCCTTTTATATTATAGTGGGTATTTTATTTAAATGAAAATTTTTTTCAAAAACTGAACATCTTATAAATATTTCTTGACATTTTCAAAATATTTTTAAATGTTACTTCCTTATAAGATGAGAAAATAGTATGCAAATGAACACATTTTAAGCATAATACTAAAGGTGAAACAGATGAAAATAAATAATCAACTTGTGTTTATATGTATATTATTTAACACTTATAAAACGAATTAAGCTCTCGTTATTTATTCAATAAGCTTATAAATGAATTCCTCACTATTTCATTTCGTCTGAGAAGGGGATAAAGTCGCCAAATAGTATTATATTATAAGCCAAATAGATAAAGTCGCCAAATAGCCAAATAGTACGTCATACAAATATCATTGCTAAGCTTTTACTATCATTTTATTATATTTTTCTTTTAATACCATTTTATTAATTCATTATATTTTATCTGTCGCATTTTCTCAAAGTGAGAAAAAAAAAATGAAGAAAAAAACAAAGAAATCGAAACAAAAATCCTACCAAAAAATTGCCGATCCTAAAAATAACATGCTTGACTTTTCAAGCTAAAGTTATTTTTCGAAAACTTTAGTGATGTTTCCTAAAATATTTATGTCACTAAAATTTAATTAGAGGAAAACTGAAAAATAAATCCAAGCAAACAATGCTAATTTAATAGCTCTTTATTATTATTCTACATGTTGTCACTAACAATGTTGAGAGTTGTGCCAGCAAAATGAAATTGAGTCCTTATTTTTATAGATACTTTAATGAAATTTAGTTTAAAAAAAGTTGAGAATTAAATTTTTAATGAAATTAAATATATTATTAAAATGCTTATGAGTATTGCATGTATTAAAAAAATTATGCAAACCCTAATTATGCAAATTAATACCAGATTATTGTATTAAAAATGAAACATAAAAATTATTTTTTATCAATGTTAAGATATAAAATATCTAAATTAACTTTAATTCATTAATATAAAACCGAGTTTACAAAGTTATAAATTTATTTTAAATATATTTGTGCCTACTAGAATGGATGCAAAAAATGAGGAAATTATTTTTAGTCATGTCTTTGTTATAGTAGAAAATAAGCATACAATTTCACGTTACGTTATACAAATGTACTTATAATAGAGAATAACATGTAAAGTTTAACACCTACAATCTTTAATACAAAAATAAATTCATTAGTGTTCGAACTATTGATGTAATAAAAGAGTAAAATTTCTAAGTTTATATTAAATAAAATGTTAAAACTGATTTTTTACTTACTAGTATTACAATAGAAAGTAAAATATAAAAATTAGTATTTGTTTGTACTATTATTGCGATAGAAAGCAGAAACATTTATTTTAGAACAATAATTGAAAATAAAATATTTTCTTATTGCAGATCAGATAATATATTAAAGATTAATATATTACAGCAGTGTAAAATATATAAATTTGTTTTAGATTAATATTACATAAAAATGGGTGAAATGGGTTAATTATTTAAAGTTTTTCTATACTAAAATAGCAACTAAATAAGAAAATTAGTTTTTTTGTGCTAATCTCGAAATAGATAGCAAAAGAAATGCTTTTAGGTCTATAATAATGCAAAATATACTCTCTATCACTTATGTGATAACATAGTGTAGGTTGTTAGTACAATAGACAGTAGAGTATGTAAATCAATTTTAAATTTATGAATGCTATAATAAAATGTAAAATTTATAAATCAGCTTACAACATAGTAAAGAATAAAATATAAAAATCAGTTTTTCTTTTTTATAAAAGCATTATATTGAAAAGTAAAATCTATAATATTTTGGTGATATATGTATTAAAATAAAAGAGTGAAATAAAAAAGTTTTTGAAACTTTTCAATATAATAGGTAACATTTATTTGATATTTCGAAATTCCAAAATAATTAAAAGTAAAATAAATAACAATGTCATCTGTTTTTGAATTAGAGTAATAATGAGACAGCTTTTTAAGCAATATCATTCAAAGCTGTTTTTAGACAGAAAATAAACAATGAAAAATCATTCAACAATTAACTCTTTGTGAAAAACCATTCTCCATTTTTTTTTTTACAAACCAAGCGCTTTAATTAACTCCATTTTCATTAATGACTGAACAAAGTGATTTCAACTAAATTCAAAAAACAAATGAATAAAAAAAAACTGTATGTTAATTCCAACGATTGCTGAAGCGGCAATAACTGTACCGAACGAAATGAAATAGTTTTTACCACCATTTTCTCTTTTTACACAGGCAAAAGAAAAAAAAAATAATAAGTCATTAAAATTGTGAAACAGTATAATGAATTAGCAGCAATAATTATTTCGGTAATTAACTCGAAAATGAGACTTTTCAACATGTGAGCTTTTTCCAAAGCATTTTGTTATTTTTTTTTCTTTCTACTGAATGTTGGACTGTTTGTTTATTTTAAAACAAGAGTCTCATTAGAATCAAATGTTTTTATTTGTAGTCATAATTACACGCCGTTTTTACATTTCGTATATAATTTGAAAAAAAAGCTGAAGGAAAAAATGTAATAATTATTATTACCAGACGTATGCAGTTTTAAATAGTACTGGATAAGCGGTGTAAGTCACAAAAGTTTTAATTTAGATTCTTTATAGTTCATATAGTCAACCGTTTAATTACGTATTGTGTTCGCAAGTAAAAAATAACATTTTCGCCACATTTATGGTATTATTTAATGAAAAGCATTGATCTCAATGGTTTCTAAATTCAAATTCATATGCCAATAAGACATTCATTATGATTACTATTTAATTAAACGCTCAAGGTACACCAACATAATTTTCATAATGTTTCATGAAAATTCCGTGCATAATTTCTTTAATTGAATCACAATCCCGCAAGTTGGTGCGATTTCATTAGTGCAGTGGTAAGCAAAATGAAATGAAACGGAATATAAACATTAAAATGATGATTTCGTTAGGGTTGCCATTTGTTAAGAATTATCGCACAAATTTAGCAAATTTTCATCTTTTGGCACGATTTCTCACAATTACTTGATTAATTTGTGGCAGCGTAAACGATATATCAAACCTTTTTGACTCAGAATTACAATAGTTTTAAGAATACAAATTTAAATTTGGTGGAACTGCAAACTGAATACAAATTTAAAATAGGATCTACATATTATAAATTTTTACACAGTTAAATAAAAATTGAAATGATCTCAAATTTATTGAAAGTTATTTTATTATATTCGATTAATCTGGCATTTGCTGAACAATTAGGAGTTTTTTTTATGTATATAAATATATATAGTTTTTCGTATAAATAATGTGAATCAAAAGTATTAATTTCTTTTCATATTTTACTTTTAGTACTTTAATAATTACAATTTTTTTGATATTTTGTGAAATTTTAATAAGACTAACCTTCATAACTGCAAAAACTGATTTCTGATAATTTCTTATTTTTGAAGGAAAAATTAATTCGGTTTAATTAAAATATCACCTAGTGATTATCATAGTTTTCTTTTTATTCATTTTAATATAGAAATAAATTTGTTGCAAATAAAATTGCTTTATTTATAAGTTATGCTTTAAATAAGTTGTTTTATTTATAAGTTATGCTTTAAATAAACAAGTTTTCTATTATTAAAAATTTGAATTCACCAAAAGTATCTTTTCAAGATATTGTCTCCGTTTATTTTATCAATTAAGGATATATATTCATTATTATTGTTTTCTAATTTAATTTATATTAATTTTTTTACATAAGGAAAATCTTTTATGAAAATATTATATTTTTTTTCAAAAAATTGTATTACTTAAGGAATATTATTTAATTTACTCAATAATATCAAACGAAAAAACATATAAATATTATCTAATTAAATTTAATTTACCAAAACCTTCATGTAAGGAATATTTTTCTAATGAAATGATTAATTTGAAATCGAAAATCAAAAATTTTTTCCATTGAAAGTGATTTTATGCAATAAAAAATTTATACCTCATTCATTTAGTTCCTAATTTACAAAATTTATAATTTCCTAAAAATACTCTTAAAAACTTTTTAACATTTTTATCAATCGTTTGTAAACCAAACAAACTTATACACATGCAATCAATTAAGAAAATATGAATTCATTCAAAGACTATCCATAACAAAATATTATCAGATATTAATTCTTCAATGAAAACCTCAAAGTCTTTAAGGACTTTGGAAAGGCAATAAAAAAGGGGGGAGACATTAAAATGCAAATGTTCCATCCTTTGCGTCACTTTGCATGCGAAACGATCATTGGTCGGGGCCTCATTTAAAATACGCGAATCTAATAAAATAAATAAACGCATAAAGAAAAGAACCGAGACTTGGAAGCGGGACCTTTGATTATTTAAATGAAGCATTTAAACTCTGATATGACTGTAACAGCTTTCGGGGAATATAAATATTTTTGAAAAATGGACTCCCACTCCAATCGCGGTCTTAAGTATCTATTTAATGACGGTTACAAAAGAACAGAATAAATGACAAAAAAAGAACTTTTTTTTTTTATTCCGCCTTAAATTAAGAGTTTTATTTTATGTCTTTTTTGGGAAAGGTATGAGAGTTAGGAATAAAGTAACTGGATTATTCAAAGGGGTCGTACTCATAATGCATTCATAATAATGGCTCCAACATTAATGGGAAAATCGATACAGAATCTGTCTATTTGCAATCGTTTTGAATATATCGATTATAATTCGTGAGTGAGTATGAGTACTTTAACTGTGTAATACTTATTATTAAATAATACCTCAATTTATTGAAAATATCATCAATTAATTAAATGACAATTTAAATGACGAATTTTTGTATCGTTATATATTTTATTTGTGCTTCGTACTTTTAAGGAAGTTCTATGTTTTTGGTGATTTTAAAATATTTGAAATATTTTGATACTTATAAATTCATAAAATTAGGAAGACATGAAAACAGTTTTGGCATTTATTCCTACAAAAGTTCATATGTAATTTTGATGTGATGTGAAAATTTGGTAAAACTATACTTTAGGGTGCCCCCTTGGCAAACATGGTGATTTTAGTTTGGCTTTCGATTTTATTGGCGATTTTTTTTTGCACAAAACAATCAGTTGTTCTGTTGCAATCAGAATACAATTGGGTATTGCTCAGCTTGGCGATCAATCGCTATCACAACTCGGCGAGAATCAAAGGGGCACCCTAAAGTATAGTCTAACCGAAAATTTTTACATTTTTTTATTCATTTGAATATATTTTACTTTTTAAATAGCCTCTTTTTATGTCATTAAATGTATTTGTTCTTTAATAGGAATTTTTTTTGTTTATTTTATAATCTGTATAAACTATTTCACAAAATATTTATTGGCCTCTATTTCTTGAGCACTTAATTTACCAGAATAACACCATAGAACTATTTCCCTTCGTACTATTAACAGAAGTAAAATTTAGAATATTGGTAATCTAAAATCCGGGATTACAACCACTGCACCCAATATGTTTGCCAGTATTTGACATAAATTCGACAATTATCTCTTCTTTTTCACAAAGAAAATAAGCTTGGTAATCTATTGATAATGGTGATAAAACATTTTATAAATACATCAAATCATTAATCTAAACCTCCATCCTTAATAGTTTATAAATTATTAATGGTTAAATGCATCAGACATTTTACAGACAGTTTATGTAATGGAATGCAATAAAATAGTAATTTATTTCATTTTTCTGTAAAAATAAGAAAGTCTCTTTTGAAGATTGAATCTGAAATACTCTTTTTATTATTTTGAAATGAAAATCGTTGAATGAATTTTCCTGGGAAACCTAAAAATGAATGATAAAAATTGGCATCCCTATTCGTTTGGTGGATTTCTGCTCATTTTGTCTCGTCAAGTGTAAAAAATGCTTTCCTGAAATTGAAAAACCTTGAATTTTAAATGATTGAAAACATTAATTTTGGTTAAAAAATAAGGAGTTTCGAAATTTTACATACTATCATTAATCTCTGCGCTTTGCAAGAAAGTTAATTGATGCGTAAACTATCACAACACTGAAAAGAATGGGCTTCTTTATTTTATTTTAAAGTTTTAATAAGTACTATTAAATGTTATGTAACACATAAAATTAGTTGAACATTTGGAAATTTATATTTTATTATATTTTTAAGATTGTTTTTATACGTAAATTACAATTCTCCAATTAAGGCAGTTTGTTTTTAAAAAAGACACAATTAAAAATCTTATTATTAACACGATACGAAATAAAAAAATAGCATGCTCACGAGTTTATTTTAGTTTCCATCAATGGTGTAATTTCTGAGATTGAATACTTGAAGGTTGTGAATTTACATGAAATCACAGTATTATATGGCATGACAATTAAATTAACTTCATCAATTAAAATTCCTAATGATGTAATATAATTTTTCAATCTCGGTTACCTCACACACGTTATAACCTCCACGATATTATCATTTCTTTTTCAAATGATGTCACCATTTTATGAATGATATATTTTCGGACTACGGCTCTAATTTATCACGGTCTAATTAATAAATATATACTCAATATCTCAATAAACAATTCACAATATCTTTTAATATTAAAAAGAACTTAGAACTTAAATGTTCTAAAAAGAAATCTCTCAATTAGCGAGCAATAGAGCTAAGAGCCTTAATTATTAGATACAAAGTCATTTTTACAAGCCCCTCTTTCTCAATTTTAATTCACTATCACCATTAGATGATCAAATTTCTTAGAAAGAGCGTTCCAAATAAATCAACCTAATAAACGAACTAAGCATTTTTAAAACACCTTACCATTTTATAAAAAATAAAGATTGTATGGGAATATCTGCTTTAGCAGATATCTGTATTTTGATTATATTGCTATCCTTTTAATTTTTGCAATTATTGAAAATTTTTGTCCATTTTGACATTGTTTCACGTTATTAATTTATCAAAGAAATGAACCAGATATACATTAAAGCAAAATTTCACTCGGAGATGCATAATAGCATTTATTCTACAAGTCGTACCAACCAATTATGCCATTCTTGGCCTTACATTCGCATATTAGAAGTGATGCATTATGACTTTATATGATTTCCAGAACATTCTGACATCAGCAATCCTAGGCTTAGGGTTATTCGTGCATTAGTTAATAAGGCATGAATTAGAATAAATTAGTGGTATTTATTGTAAAAGCTGTATGAAGTGGTACGAATAGTAGATACGAACGTGTAGATGAAGAAGTTTGCATAAATTCTACTTTTCACTAATAACTTAAACATGCCACCAAATCATTTTATACATTTCAAAATACTTTATTCTTGTTAAAAATTCTTGACTACACAAAATTATCATTTTCGTATTCAAATAGAAAAAAAAAAAAACCTTTCTCGTCATAAGGAATCTTTATGCAAATGCTATGAAACTATACACTATTTCCTTAACAATACATACTTTCCATAAATATGTATTTGTGATGTACGTTTCATCTATTAAGAAATACCAAAGGGTGGGTATTATCACCAATTTACAGAATATTATATAAGTTTTATAAACAGTACGCACCTAAACGGTTTAATTTTTTCATTTCAGCATACATTTCCGGGGATGGGGAGCAAGATACTGGGTACTTGTACAGTACAAGCTGGAATCCAAGAAACGATCCCCAAATGAAAAAAGATTCATCCACCGAATGACAGTGGTAATGTCTGCAAATCCCGAATATGAGGGGGGTGGACGGTGGGGGCGTGGCCCAGAGAATGGAAAGGAATCGCGAAATGGCAGCGCTTTTTTGCCTTTTGACTGTATTACACCCGCAGTTGGGCTTAATGGCCTGACGGCTAATGTGCCGTTTTCGGCTAGAGCACATTCCACAACAGATGGCAACACGCACATGAGAATGGGATGAGAAAAAATCATTTGCCTGGGGTTGCCGAGGCAAAGTGGCCTGAGCGGTTGAAAAAAAATCCTGGATAATTTCAGGACACATCTTTGGAATAAATATGTGATGCCCATTACCTAATGGGTAATAAAGAGAACGATTGATTTTTGAAATGAATCTATTTAGACTATTTTGGTCCGGCACGACTTTTATTAAAGGGTCGAGAATTGATTTATTGTTGTCAAAGAAAAATATGAAGTAAAATATTCAATTGAAGGATTAAAATAATCTTTATTATTATCAAATGACACTGAATGTTCTTGAAAAGAAGTTTACCATTTCATTATCAAACTCTTCATTTGAATAAAGTGGTTTATTTACATGAATATTTAGAATTATTTATTAAATTATTCATTCTAATAAATCAAGCAATGCTATATAACTACGCAAATACAAACTCAAAATGTGTGTGATTATTAATAAACTTTTTTTTTCAATTTGAAACCCGTTCTTTAATAAATTTTATAAGCAGATTTATCACATTTATTGCTCTGTTGTATGAAATTTAGCTCAAAAAATAAATATATAACTTAATTAAATAATAAAATTTTGGTTTGGAATGCTTATTAATGAATTTTATTTAAAATCCTAAACAATTGATTGTTATTAATTCTTGCAAGCAATTATTTGTAACGATAAGGCAATTTATACACCAATTTTAATTGTAGCTTTCAAAAAGCAGTTTTGATTAAACTTTTTATAAAGGAAATGATCCTCCTGTTTTTTAAAAGAGAATTCTTAATGTTGTTGTTGTTATCTTGTGCCAAATAGGCTGGCAATATAGGGTGCGCTGCTCCACTTTTCCAACTGAAACATAATTTGGTGTGGAGTCCGATTTCTTCAGTACACACATACCATATATCCCATTTAAGGGATAGGCAACCATTTACACCATAAAAGAAGAAAGACAGGAGAGAGAAAATATATCTATTCCTGAACTGGGATTCGAACCCAGGACCTCAAAATCTTCAGTCAGGCACACTGACTATTAGATAAGGTGGGTGGCCAGTAAATCTTTATAAAAGTGCTTATTAAGAGACTCATTACGTTTTATATATTTATAAAAAATATATATAAATATATTATTTTAAAAATATGTTTCGAAACATTTAATAATTTTGTAAGCGTGAGTACTTTTATTAAAAAATTATGTAGAATCACACATTTTATTTTATATAACTCCAATGCGATGTTTTCTCTTGCTTATATCAATTGATCTCCTTTCATTTTAATTCCAGTTATTCATTTACCCAATTGATGATTTCATTATTTATCGTTTTCAAATGTTTTTTTTTCTTTTAAGTGTAAGTTTGAAAATCATTTTCAAATTATAATATTGTGAAAAATTAACTGGCAATGAATGTGTTTTTTTTATTAATTTTAGTTGATTAATATGTAATTTTTACTTTTATTAATATTAATATGTAATTTTCATTTAGTTGATTAATATTTAGTTTTCACTTTTATCGAAATAATGCATAATCAAAATTTAAACCTAAATAAAAGACTGAAAAATTACTTCATAAAGTTATTTAAAGAGTAGAAAGATTTGTGTTATAATTATAATTATTCAATGCTTAATCAAACCCGATCTTTTTCATATTTTGTATTTTGAAGCTAATATCATGTGAATGATTTCAATAAATACAATTTTTTTTTTATGTGTTTACTTTGTTTTTCTTCTCGTTAAGAATGCTTGGTTAGGATTTTTAGTTAAGAAGGGTGGGCTTTTAGTTAATTCAATAATTTCTTTTTCAACTTTTGTAATAAAGTTTTAAAATTACAAAGTACGACTTACGCCATTATAGCATCTCTTACATTGAGCAATACGGAATAAAAACTCTGTTTTAGAAGTCGGAATGCAAAAGGCAAATAAAAAGATGAGCATCCATATAACAAATGGCCCTGATTTTTTTGAAAAAAAGGAGAGAAAGAGATGGAAAAAGAACGGAGGAATAATGAAATGGGAATCGATTCTAGGAATCAAATCACTTAAGCGGCATGTGGTGTCGGATACTTAAGTTTTCCGGGATTCCTACTTAAGTTTGATAAAATTCAATTGCTTTTTCCTGCAATTTGCATTCCAGTTTGAATTTACGGCCTCGTAGAACCCTTTCGCGCCGAAAATCGGATCTTTCCTTGGAACTCAGCTCAGAGAAACGCGCTAATTGCCATTTCTAAGAAAATGTTACATAAATCTCTTTCTAGCTTGTCTTTAAGGCCTTAAACTGCTAGTATCATCAACATGGTAAAGATTTAAATTTCATATTCATAAAGCTGGAATTTTATTGTACTAACAGGCAAAGGATTAAATAAGAAGCTGAATATCATAATTTAAGAATTAAGACGGCCGATGGCTGAGTGGTTCCTGACGGCTCCAGGTTGTTGGTCCCTGGTTGGAAAGTGAATCCCGGTTTAGGCATGGACGTTTTCTTTCTTTCTTTGTCCTTCTCCTGAGATGGTGTATGAATGTGGCCCTCCCTATAAACGAGTTTGAGGTGGTGTGACGTGGGTAATCAGAGGTAGGTTAAGGCGGACACTTTTTGGAGCTCTATGTATCTCACATTGAAGAGGATAAGGGAGATGATTTTTTTATAATTAAACACATATATGCCGGTTTATAGGGTAGGCAACCCTTCATATAAGAAAAGGGCAAAGACAGGAGATACAGAAAGTACATCCATGCCCGAACCGGAATTCGAACCTCCCTATCCACAGTCAGACACGCTGACCACTAGACAGGAAAGGCGGCTGGTCCTCCGTGTCTTGGTTTAAAGGTGCCCACTGGGTAACGCTAAATGAGCAGCCATTTCTGCCCTTGTTGCGGCGAAGGGTCAATTCCCGCCATTAGAAAAAAAATTAAAAATTAACAGAATTCTAGGGGAAAAAATGAGCATTCAAAATTTAAAAATCCTTCTCGGAATTTTAAATTTTTCTGAAATTTTCAACCCAAGTTTTATAATTAAATGAATTATGTATAATATTTAAAAAATCTGCATAATTCAGGAAAAAATCTCATAAAAAAAGGCTTTAGTACTAAAAACATTTTTCCAATTTTGTAATCATTATTTGATAACTAAATATATTGAATGCTCGAATTTCAGAATAGTATTCAGAAAAAAAGGGAGCACGCGAAATTTTAAAATCTTTTCTAGGATTTGAGTTTAAAATTGAGTCAACTATTAATTTTATAATTGTAGGTAATGAGTGTATTAATTTAATAATAAACAAAAATTAATTGAAAGAGAGATACTGAAAACTTGAAAATCTTTTACAGAATTCGAAATACTTTTCGAATTTTGTAACCGTAAAGTTTTAAATTGGGAGTTTATTTTATAATTTTTTTTATTTAATCTCATAAATTTTATTTATTTATTTTTTTAATAATCATTTTTGAGATTCATATCAATCAAGTTTAGACTTAAATTTTTAACGTGCATGGATTTATTTTGTTATCAAGCAAAATTAGTTCTAAAATTGCAGTTTTCTATTAATTAATAAAATATTTATTGGTGTGATGATTATAATACCGATTTTAATTAAATAAATAATTGATTAAAGTATTGGAAGAGAAATAATTGGATTAAAATCATTTAGTGCATCTATACTATAAAGCTCTAAATGCTGCAATTACATTTACAGTTAAATTACATTTACATATGAATTTTTGGAAATTGTATTCAAAAATCATTTTTAATTTGATACAATATTAAATATTCTTAAGAATTTAAGGAAAGAGATGATATTGTTTTGTTGCTCCACCATTTAATATTAAATTATTATTTAAAAAAAAAAACGAAATTGCATTAATAAAAAATAAAAAAAATAATAATAGCACTAATTATATCTGATCATTACATTATTTTAAAACAAAATATTGCATATATGTTAATCAAAATCTTGAAATTCGAGTCATAATTGCTTAAAATATAATCAGAATTATATTTAAAACTTATTATTGTTTAAAGGCAATTATTAAAATCAAATTTTAAAAATAATGCTTTGAACTAAAACAAATTATTAAATCTGTGTCGAAAAAAAGTGAATATATCCCATCGAAATATTATCAAACTATAAACACAAAAAATTGCTCTGCAATATGACAAAAACATTACTTTATTTAAAAGAAATCATTGCACTTCTTCAATACAAATTATCAAAAATTGCATTACTTTAAAACAAATACAAAAAATTAAATAAAATTTTTTTAAACTGAACTTTAACATATTGCAGTGCAATTTCATCATTGTACTATTTTAAAAAAAACCAACACTCGACTGTATGAAACACGCAATCATTGCATAGAATTAAAACCAACTTGTATTTTAAACGAGTCATTGTTACATAATAAAACAAATTTTTAAATTGCTGTTTAAAACAAATTACAATACATTAAAATCTGATTTATATCTGATGTTAACATACATTTACCTAATTTATTAGTAAACGTAAATATATTTAACAAATTATAGTCACCTCGTGAAGTATGTATACTATAATACTTTCTAAAGTACATAGACAAGTTTTTTTCACTAAAGGGAATTTATATTTTCTCAATAGTTTTTGTTAAATAATTTATTTTTTGATTATTTGAACTTAGTTTTGATTGAACGGACTGTTATTAAAGTGTCTGAAAAATTTTTTTGTTTAAACATAAATTAAATAATGAGGTGACGCATTTAAAATAATGATATGAATGGTCAGATAAATTACTAAAACTCTTATGGCCCTCTCCTGTGTGTTCCCTTCGTCGCACGGAATTCTATTGATTACCTATTATAAGCAAGAAGTCGGCTATGATAATTGTAATTCTGGCCTTTAAATCCCTAATTCTCAACACTTTCTTACTGTAAACACTATGTTCTTTACAAATCCCCAAAAGAAAAAGACCCGCTTTATCTTATTAAATGGTTTAAGTTTGAAGAAATAGATTTCAACCTATCTTTATATAAAATGGTCAACATGGGCTACAAAAAATATGATATTCAAAATGAAAAAGAATAATATATACGATTACAAACGAAAGAAAAGAGAAATTATCTGTTCAAAATTGTCTAATCAAGAAAAAAGGATATTATTCATTCAAACGAGAAAGGGAAATTATCCATTGAAACTTCGTGAAAAAATATTAGTTTGGGGAAAAAGTTATCCATTATGTTTTCGGTAGATGTCTGTAGTGATCGCTGTCTCGTGAGGTATCTATCAAACAATTTCAAATGTATGCTCATTGGAAAGGTGGCATTTGACACTAAAATATTCTCTTGCGGTTTTTTGTTTGATTCATTCAGTTATGAGTACAAGGTTTTAAAAATAGAAGACAGAAAATTCGATACATTTTAGTTTTTCTTTTATAATGGCGAAAATTCTAACCAGGTGGCTAAAATTGTGAAAGGTGTTTATCGTCCTATATAAGACTATAACAACCAGTTACGCACAATTTTGGTTTCGTCGATTCCGTTTGGGTATTTGGATGCTAAAGATGCACCTCGCATGGATACAACATCGCCGAGAATGTCTATAAAATATCAAAAATGATCAAACTTGACAGCATGTCAGCAGTCGTAACTTCGCACAAGACCTAAAAATCTACATGAAAACTGTTTTAAACCTTTTTACAAAGCGAATCTGAAAGCAGTTACAAAAAGTTCACCTAAAAATAACGGATTTCTTTTTCCCCAACCTAATATACAAATTTTCTTGTGCGTAACAGCCATAAGTTTATTAGTGTTTTCCTTATTTTATAAATTATTAATCAAACACAAAGAGACGTATTATTTTAAAATTCTATTCTTAAACTGTTTTCCTTGTTTTCAAATTTAAAATTATAATTTTATTTTGCAACTTTACCAGAGAGCGTAAAATTATATTAGGTTGGGGAAAAAGAAATCCATTATTTTTACGTGAACTTTATGTAACTTCTTTTGGATTCACTTTGTAAAAAGGTTTAAAACAGCTTTCATATAGATTTTAGGTCTTGCGCTTTACGACTGTTGACATGCGGTTAACTTCGATCATTTTTGATATTTTACAGAAATTTTCGACGATGCTCTATCCACATGCGACGTGCATCTCTAACATCAAAAATATCCGAACGAATCGACGAAACAAAAATTGTACGTAACTGGTTGTTACAGTCTTATATAGGACGATAAACACCTTTCACAATTTTAGCCACCCGGCTATCTCTTTCGCCGTTACAAGAGAAAAACGAAAATGTATCGAATTTTCTGTTTATTGTCTTCCATTTTTAAAACCTTGTACTCGTAACAGAATTAATCAAACAAAAAACCACTAGAGGATAGTTTAGTGTCAAATATCACCTTTCCAACGAGCATAAATCTGAAATTGTTTGATAGATACCTCACGAGATATCGATCACTACAGACGTCTACCGAAAAAAATAATGGATTACTTTTTCCCCAAACTAAAATTTTAGTTAGTAAAATAACTTTACAATCTCCGTCAGAATCCTGAGCAAAATATTTTCGCAGATTCTAAACAGAAACAATATTCTAAATAGGACATTTTTCCACATTTTTTTTTTCCTTAGCAGACCCATTCCGATTGTAGTTAGAATTGATAGGGTTAGGTGATAAGTCGAATAGTCGTTTTCCTTGTTATTGTCGTAGCGATTTGAGAAAAATCAGTAAAACAAACCGCAACGGGAATAAATAAAAAATAAAGAAGAGGTCGAGAATGCTGTGGAGGGAGATAATGGATTCAGCAGTATGGGGAAGTAAGGAAAAAAAAATGTTCGGACATCTGCCGTAAATCGATGATCATTCGATACGCCGAGAGACCAGCGAGGTCCGATGCTCGTTATGCACATCACCTGCAAGGCTTGTTCCTTGGACCTCAGTGCAAACCCTTTTATTTGCTGACACTTCACATGGAGTGGCCAATTGATCTCCTGTTTTGGTCACAGACGACTTTTTATTCCACCCTTTAAATGCATCTGCCTCGTTTTTTTTCCTAGTTGTTTTCAACCGTTTGTGGTTTGTTTCCATTTATTTTTTTATACTTTTTTCTTTTACAACCGCTTATAGATGCTTTCTTTTAGTGGAAAAAGTGAAGTGGAAGAAAAAAATAACACTTCTTTATGAATTGGTTCTATTTATAAGCCTTTCAAAATAAAAATTCTTCTTATTTTTTTTTTTAGAATAATTGATATATGACTATCAAAATGTGTCCGTTGTAACGAAGTTGCGTTAACTATTACTATATTTACTTATTTTTTATAGATTTTAACAACAGCTTATAGATGCTTTCTTTTAGTGCAAAAAGTGAATGGTACTATTTTTATGAATTAACACTTTCTATATGAATTGGTACTATTTTCTTTAAGAATTAGTACTATTTTTAAGCCTTTAAAAAAAAAAAGCCAAATTTGTTTTTAGATTAATTGATATGTGATTATCAAAATGTGTCCGTTGTAACGATGTTACCTTAACACTTTTGTATGAATTTGTTTCATTTTTAAGCCCTTTAAAAGCCAAATTTGTCTTTAGAACAATTGATATGTGATTATCAAAATGTGTTAATTGTAAGGAAGTTACCTTAACACTTCTTTATGAATTAGTACTATTTTTAAGCCAATTTTTAAAAAAAAGCCAAACTTATTTTTAGAATAATTAATATGTGATTATCAAAATGTGGGAACATTTTGATAATCACATACAACGAAATTGCGTTAACTAATATACTTTTTTTTTTTTTTACCTATTTTTAATACTTTTTAACAATCGCTTATAGACACTTTCTTTTAGTGGAAAAAGTGAATCGGGGAAAAAAAATAACACTTCTTTTAAGAATTGATACTATTTTTAAGCCTTTCAAAATCAAAATTCTTTTTCTATTTTCAGAAGAATTAATATGTGATTAATAAAGTGTGCCCGTTGTAACGAAGTTGCGTTAAATATTTCCTTCTTGAGAAATTTTAGTTTAAGTTATCCTCTAGTAATAAACTGTAGTAGAAAATAAAGCATGTCTCACAATGGACAGAAATTGTTTTAAATACCAAAAAATCATCAGAATTTCTTTTAAAATGAATTTATTTGCTCTCTGAAACATATAAAAGAATTTTTCTGGAACAGTTTTTATTAAGAAATAAATAAATAAGCAAAACAAAAATAAAAAAAAATCATCAAAAAATTGAGTTTTATTATGGTGAGCTTTTATTTTAATTTTTGCAGAATACATCCAAATGAATTTTTCTTAAATACATTTATTTTACATCGAAATTTCGTAATAGTGAATCTGCTTATTGTAAATGGTACTTCAGATGAATTATGTATCTTAAAAATGCATTTTATAAATCTTAAAAAAAAAAAAAAAAAAAAAAAATTTAATGCCTTATTAGTTTTATAACACTAAGTTAAATTTTTTTTCAAAATTGAGTCTTTCATTTGGATTTTTTTTCTGTTACTAAACATGTTAGAAATAGACAAAAAACATGCCTAAAATTCAAATTTAGATTAATTTTTTCCATTGAAGTGTAATTGCATAAACCCAAATGAGAGAATTATTAAATAAATTGCTTTTCAAAGCAAAATCTAGAATTCAGATCCCATTATGATAGGTAAAGAAAAATGTGTAGAAAGTATATCTTCCAATCATTCTAAGATAAACGAAATTCTCTCGTCAATTTTAGGCAAAAAAAAAAGAAGGAAAAAACGAGATATTCATAAACTACAAAAATTATATTCTTTTTATATTTGCCAGGATACTTTAATTGTATTGTTTTTATCTTCTAGGTTAGAGAGAGAAAGACTTTGGAAAGATAGAAACATATTTTTGCGAGGTCGGTTAGCAGACCAATCAGCATCGAGGATTTAATCTCTTTTTTAAATGTCCGATAAAAGAGCAGCCTAAGTATAGGAAACTACATTGAGATTTAACGAAGCATTTGATGTGTGGATTTAAAGTCCCCTACCGCAAAATAACAACACATTTAAATCCGCGAGGTTAAGAGGGGAAAACGGAAAACACAGTGAGGAAGTTGACATTTTTTTTTTTAACCTATTCATCTTGAATAGACCAACTAGTGAAAAGAAAAAGGAAAAGCACGATCAATACGATGCTATGTATAATACGATATTTTTTACCCGAAACCTGTCGTCTGCTTTTTTGTAGAAATGGAAAAGCTTGGATATTCCTGGTTCGACCTTATCAACTGCGGGTGGTTTTCCCAAACTAAAGACGATCATTCAATGCAAAAGCTTTCGTTTTTTATTTTTTCAAAGAGATAGAGCTTAAATTTAGAATAACCCACCTCCTTTTTTCCAGTACGACTTTGTGCTTTTATACAAATGAGAAAGATATTCTTTTTTAGAATACGGGGTACAAGCCGCCAGTTTATGTATGCGTCGTTTCTGGAAAAAGTTACTTTTTCTTTATGGTTATCTCGCCGGAAAAGGATGAGAAAACGAGAAAAGTGGGGTGGAACCACCCCATTTTTACTTAGAATTCTCTTCGGGTCTTATATATTTATATATATACAGATCAAACGAATATTGTTGACGAAGCGAAGAATCATTAGTTGGCAGTAAAAACAACTTTCTCGTCCGTAAAAGAAGTTATTTTTTTCTATTTCTTGCTTTTCACTTCAAAAAACTCTTAGAGGAAGGTTAGTGAATTATTAAGGAAATATTTCTACTTAAAAAGGGAAAGTAAAAGCTTATGAGAGGTTGGTACTTAAGAAAAACATTTCTGAACTTTCTAGTGATATAATGATGATATAAAGTGAGGTTAACAACTTTGAAAAATTACTTTTTAATAAAAGAAGAAAGCGCAAGTTTGTAATACTAATCACTTTCTTGAAAGGTTACGGTTAATATGGAAAAATCACATTATTTTTTATTTTAATAACAATCCTTACTGATTTTTTTATGTTGATTCTTACTGTTGCCAATATATTTTTGATAGTTTTGGATTTCATATGAACAAGCAAGAACTAAAACTTCTAATTACTTCCTAAAAACTAACTTTTATCATTTTTAATAATCGTTTCTAATTTAGCATTCATAAAAAGTATATAAAGATGAGCAAGGAATTTTTTAAAGTTTTTATTGATTTACGGCGAAAATTGATTCAAGATTATTTAAGAATTATTGACAAGAATTTACTTAAAAACCACACGAAATTGATTAAAATTTACTGTTGAAATAAGTAAATAAATTATTGGCAAAATAAAATAATTGTATGCAATTATTCTTTAATAAATTTTAAGATAATTTTGAATGCCAATTGTCTTAAAATATTAAAAAATAAAAAAATTAAGTTATCTTACGTTGAATTATTAGAAATGAAACAGTAATTTCAAATAAATAGATGAAATAATTTTTATGAAATTGTTAAAAGCTTCAATAACTCTTACAATAGCTCTTACATATTCTTATATATGAATTCTAACATACTCTTATATGGAAATTATAATTTTAAAGCAATGTTACTTTAATTTTCTAACATTATGTTAAAGCATCCTAGTTAATTTATAAAAAATAGGGAAATAAAATTTATAATTTTTAATTGTTGATGATAATTTTTTATTCCATTGTTAAATTATCACTCTTTTTCTTGCAGTAACTTTTAATTCCTATTCTATTTCTTAAAATTTAAAATTATTAATTCAGTTTAAATTTTTATAAATTGCATTATATTATTATTATTATTTTAATAAATAATGAAAATTAGAATTAAATTAATATTATAATTATAAAAAAAATAATAAAAAGTCCCTAAATAAATATTTTTTTTAAAAAAAAGAGCAAATTTATCAGATACAAATAAAGAAATTTATTCTTTTGATAAAAATTCTCTAACGATTATCTCTAATGACACTCGAAATATTGAAATGTTATAGCTTTTATTGAACCCTTTAAAAAATAAAAAATAACAATTAAGTTCGATATAAAAAATATATTTTTAAATATAATATGCATATATTCGATTAAAATATATACATTTTAACAATTTTACATTAATCCCTAATTAAATTTAAACATAGATATCGTCAACTTTTATAATATTGCAATGAAAGTTTAAAAAAATATATTTTGATCCAAAATTTATGAAGCGAATTTTATTTCTCTTCTTATGTAAGGAGTTTATTTAAAAATGCTACATAAAATTATGCAAACAAATTATTATCTCTAATATAAAATCATTTTAAAAATAGAAGAAAGGGGAGTATTTTCATATAATTTTTTCCTTTATATAATACTTAATGATTTTCGGATTATGAAATTCATAATTAAAAAACTCAGTATCGAACGAGAACATATTATTTTACATTTAATAACACTTATAATAAACATTCAAAATTCTAATTATTCAATGTTTTTCTTTAATTAGTCAAGATAATTGGCATTATAGTTTTTCTATTTTTATTAATCAAATTTTAAGGATTAGCCCTCGTCAGCAATAGAAATATTTTCATAGCAGGGAAAAAGAAAAAAAAAAAAAAAAGTCCGCCAGGAACTTACTTCCTAAATCCAGGTCCTTAACAAGCTCATGCTTTATAATGTAACATCGCCAATAGCAATTATTAAAAGAATCGCCAACAACTGCCAATCGAGATTGTAATCTACATTGCCCACCACTTAAAGCTGTTTTCCGAAGCTGTTTCTACACCGTAGAAAACAATCTCGAACACCGTAATTATATCTATCTCAATCTTCAAAAGAGCGTAACACAAGTGGGGATTCTTTTTCCCCCACTTCTGTTCCTCCATTAGCAGACACCAAATCTGTTTATCCACTCTTGTAGTTGAATCAATTGCTCTTCAGTCCCCAAGTGATGTGGGGAGAAGAGAGGGATCATGTTATGTCTATCTATATATCTATCTACAGGGTCTGCATATGTTTAAATGCGTGGGTTATAACTTCCCCGGCACTTTAAGCGGAAGAGTACACCCTTAAGTGTCCTTTTCTCGTCCTGAGGTGGAAAAAAAAATTAACGAGTGCTTAAAAACAGCTGCTTTTTTAGAAGGCTGGAATGACTCCAGTGTTGTTTCATTTTATTTTTTTTAAGTTTTATTCCCTCTAGAGGTATTGTTTTATTATGCAAAGGTGCTACTTTTGGTAACAAGTCTTGACATCCAGAGGTTTTTGGGATGAAAGATTTCTTTCATGATGTTTTATTTATGTCGGAATTGGCGAGACTGACCACTTGAGATAGATTTTTTTATAGTTCTGTTTTATCATCGTTCAAGAAATTATGATGGAGATATGCATAAGCATCGATATAAAAGTAAGTGGTTTTACTTGTAACTCTTTCTGTGAACGTCTCGTTGTTTCACATTGCAACAAAAATTTGACACAACTAAGCTATTCATTTAACCACTCATTTTATTTATTCAGAGAATAAAGAACTTTGAATCAAAATCTTAACTCTTAAAACTCTAAGTTTGCAAATTAAATATTAACTTCATGTAATAAACCTGAGGCGAAGTTCTCAGAAAGTATTTGGATATGATTTATATTCAGTTCTAACCATTACCAGTTTCGTTACGTTAGAACTTTAGATTCGAGCAAAAATTCATACTTGTATTCATTTGCATAAATCTTTTTCATTTTTGAACTGTTGCCATTACGATTATTTTAACTTTTGTACTACAAGTGGCAAAGTGATGAAAATGAACAAAAAGGCAATCCACGATTGTGTGCCGACGTTACATAATATATTTCTTCTTATTGTTTTGAAAATTAGAAACAAGCAAAAGATTTTTAGAATTTGCCTGCCAACTCTAGAGGCATCATTTCACTTGGAGGACATTGTGACTATGACCTTTCTATCTGTTATTGTTATTTATGACACTTGGCGAGGCCAAGTCTGCTCATCAGGGATTGGGCGAATGAAGTCATAAAGAGCGTCTTCCATTTTTGAACAGAGCACTCCCCTACAGAGGGTGGCAGTATGACTTTCGCACATAGAGGGCAGCACTATCTAGATCTTTATAATTTAGAGATAGGAAGTCAAGGAAGACCCAAGGCCCGGTTTCTATCACTCCCAGAGGTATTAATTTAAAATAGGAACATGGAAAACATTGCGAATAGACATATTTTACGTGCCCCAGTCGCCATTAATGAACACGACATATCTTCGGATAAGCGGGATTTGAACTCACTACCTTTCGCTAACGAAAATGATGCCCTAACCAACAGGCCACCACGGCCCAATACAGTTTTATAAATGAGCTAAGTAATTTTAATAGAGGTTTCATGCGATTTAATGTTTTTTTTTTCTTTCTCTTTTTTAAAGCATTAAAATTCTAGTTTCTTAATCTCGATTCTTTCTCAGTATTTATGAATTTCATAATTATTACAAATTGAAACATAATTTTAAATTATGTTATAGTTCTTTCAAAATGTATCATATTAAAATTATGTTCTTTTTCAAAAGAAATGAAGAAAAGTTAATTGTTTAAAAGAGGGAAACAGATCAAAGTGCGTATTAAGAAGAAAAATAACCTAACATGAAAATCATTTTAAGAAAAGAAGAAAAATACAAATCTTTTGGTGGGGAAAATTTCTAGATGTGCGTGGTTGAGTGTAACATATCGTTATTTAACCAGGCCTTAAATGTCTTATAAAACATTTAAAGCCTAGTTAAACAACGATTGTTAACACTAACGAATTGAATATTAATTATTTTATAATTATGCTTAACAGTAGGAAAAAAGTAGAGAAGCTATTAATCAGTTAAATACAATGATTAGTTAATTAAATCCTAAGAATCAAATGTTTGAATTAAGATAGCAAAGAACAAATCATGATTTCATGCTTAGATACTGTTAGATTCATTCCTTTAAGGTAAAAAAAAATAGTTTATGAACGGATAACTCATTATTATATTTATTTACACATACGGAAAAAAACGTCAATCTTTTAAATTTAATTAAAAATGATAATTTGTTATTGATGTCTCAAAATATCTAATTAGGGAAATATCGATAAGACTCCAGGGAAAATTCTCTTTCGAAATCACGTGACAGTTGAAATTCTGAAGCCCTTCCTGGGGAAAATCACAATATGTTTGATCAAATAGCTGACACTTTAAAAAGGGAAAAATATATGAAATAAAATATAATGGAGGAGCATAAAACTGTGGGAAAAAAAAAAATCCCCATGCATTTAGGAGAACAAACTAAAAGAAGGGGAAAAAATTCACGTTGGGGAAAAAAATTGAAAGAAGGCTTTTGGTGTTAGTTTACAACGCTTGAGTGCTTGAAAATCTTAAATTTGATACTTCAATTTACTAGTACTCCTCTCCATTGTATTTACTTTTAAGCACCCTTTTTTTACCCACCTCTGATCATACTCTTTAGCATTTAATGGTTTCTTTTGGCTCGCTTTTGTCTTTTATTTTTCATAGATTGGAGGATGTCTCGCGTTTCGAGTGTTGGAAGAGAATTTATTTCTGGAAAGTATTGGCGATAAGATTCCAATATGGCGATTTTCCTTTTGCATTTAATATCGTTAGCTGTTTTTAAGCTTATGAAAAAAAAATTTTTATTAAATGTTCTATGTAGCCGTTATGAAGTATTCCTATTCTATATACTTTTATTTAAAGCATTAATTAGGCAATATTTTCTCATTGTTTTAAGTTTCACTTCATAGATTTAAAATGGCGATATGTGCTTAAGATTAAAGTAACATATGTTCGCCAAACTGAAATTCCAAGATGGTGGTCAGATGCTTTTGATATTTATTATTATGATACATTTATTGAAAAAACTTTCATTAAGTATTCTATAAAGACGTTACGAAATATTCCTACATTATATATTTTTAGTTTAAACATTAATTAATGCAGTATTTTCTCATCGTTTTAATTTCGCTTCATATATTTAAAATGGCGCTGTGGACTTACGGATAAAATAACATATGCTCGGAAAAGGAAAATTCCAAGATGGCGGTCACATGCTTCTGATGTTTATTATTACGCATTTATTGAAGAACTGCATTTCTTTTTAAATTTAATATAGCTGATTTTTTTATCTTGATTAAAATATATTTTCCTTGAACAGTCTATATTCCTATTACAAATGTTTAATATTTTAATTTTTTATTAATACATAATATTTTTTAACTATTCATCTATAATGTGATTTTCTCATTATTCTGCTCTTATTTTTCAAGTTTTAAAACAGCTCAGAAGATTTTTTGCCAAAATAACGCATATTTACGAATTAAGATTCCAAAAAGTAATTTCTGTTATTTACCGCTAGAAACGATTCAAATAACCTTTTACAGTCAATACCAATGTATAATTTTTCCCATATTGCGTTTCAATTATTTAATTGCTTTTATTTAGCCAGGTAAAAATTTGTAAACAAAGTCTAAAACACCTGAAATCTCATTTTTTAAAATTTAAACTTACTTGTACGTCAGTAAAAACATAGTTATCGAAAATTGTAGAGATATAACAGTATAAATAATACTTCAATGTTTCAAGTGAATTTTTCGATTCCTAACTCTAGGATTCTAAATTCAAAAGATTCAAGATTCGAAAACTCAAATCTCAATGCTTTTTTGTTCCCACCATTTGAACTATTTTAACATTCAGATAAAATGCATTAATATTTTGAGTAAAGTTTTTAAAAGGTAGTTTTATTAACAATCATAAAAATATCTCAGTAAAAATTAATATTCCTAATCATAGCTTTTGCTTGAAGTGAAAATGATGAATTAAAACTTTCAATGTTTCAGGTGAAGTTAAACTTTCACTGTTAACTCACATTAATTTTTTATGTAATTATGTATATTATAAAGATTTTTTATTTAATTAATTCCGGGAAAAAAGGAAGTTCTAAAAAGGCTGTAAATTTTCAACTTTAGGGAATCAGACTGTTAAAATATAGGAAATTAAATTCTATATATTATATGAGATTTGTATTCAAACCTTCCAAATGAAAAAGTGATCACTAATTAGACTATCTAAAGAGCAGTTACTCTTAACTGCCAAATATATTTCTTTTTAAATAAAATAAAAACGAACTGCTATTTATGAACAATCATTTGGTTTGTTTATTACGCTACAGACCAATTCGATCTCGAAATATAATATAAAGTGAATTGCAAATTATCAAAAACATACCTGTCCGAATTGGGAATCGAACTCAAAAATCAATGAAGTGAATGCCAGAGAGTTAATCGTTTGGCTATCAGTTTCATAGAGAATATTGGAGGATACCGTAATAAATAATAAGCAAAAAAAGCATAAAATTTTAAATTTTTGTAAATTATTGTGCTTGAACTGATTACTTACACATTTAAAATTTATCATACCATTATACCTCTTATTTTTAAAAATATGGTGGTTAAAAAATAATTTAAAATTCTATTTACAAGCTTTAATTAGTTTTCAAACTTGCATATTTTTAATATATATTTTAAATACACTAAATATACAGGAAAAATATGAATATGTTGGCAATGAAAAAGAACTGAACAATATGACATTATTCAAAATAGTGGCGCTGCTGTCGGAATACGTCATTTACGAGAAGCATAAAAATTGATATTTCAGTGCAACGTGGCAATGGTCACTGCAAGATTAGAAGTCTGTTATAGCGAAATTGCAACAATGGCCTCCCAGGCATCATTTGACCGAACAATTTCAGTGGCGAGTAATTGAGAGACTAGAGGCTTGACATATTTTGATAGAAGTGAGTGTGAGTCCATTTGGGATTTATAGACTTTTCTAATCCTCCTATACCGCATAATTGGTATCTAGGTGGTTCAGCCAAAGACGGCCACGCATTACTACGAGTATCGATTTACCGATATTTGCCATTATGCTAACGAAGTAATAAAATCTGCATCTTTGGCAAATGTCAGAAACTCCCACGCTGCCAGCTCCGGAAGGTTGGTATCCAGATCAACTGTGAGTCGAAGGCTTCACGAACGTGGTCTTTATGCGAGGATACCAGTCATTTGTGTCCCGCTTATTGGTCTGTAACGTTTGCAATGGGCACGTCAACATGTCCCTGGACGCGTGATCAATGGAGGGTTGTTCACTTTATGGATGGGTCCAGGATTAGCCTTGAAAGGTATAGTAGGTGCATTTTCTTTTGGAGAGAACATGGAATTCGTTTACATCCATGAAACATCCATGAAATCATCCGTCAAACATCCATGAAAGAGATGCTTAAGGATCAGGCAGCGTCTGTGTTTGGTGTGGTATTTCTTTGGGTGGACCTCCATCTTTTCCCGTAGAAATGTTAAATCTCACATTTATAGAGATGATCATCATGGATGCTTATGTGCGCCCTTATGCTGATGCAACAGGTGATGATTTAATGTTATAGGATGATGATGCGAGACCACACAAAACTCGCATTGTGGATGCTTATCTTAAGCATGAAACAATTGAGGGAAATCTGTGGCCAGTTCGATCACTGGACCTTAACCGAATAGAGCGTGCTTAGGAAGCTCTAGGGCAACTTGTATCTGCTCTTAGTCTCCCTCCTAAGACCCTAGTCACACTTTTAACCGCTTTGAAAGAGCGATGGCTTGCACTTCCTATACCGCGATAATTCAGAGCATCACACATCGTTGCATGTTTACTTCTTCCCTTGGGAATCATACCTCATGTTAAAGGTACTTTTCTTATATCTCCCATTGTTCATTGTATACATATGTTAATTTTTATAACACTATAATTGTCTGATGACTTCTTATTATACTATTTAGTACCTTTCTATATGCTGTATAATGTGTAGAAGTTTCATTAAATTCCAGGCATAACTTTCTGCATTATCGTCTTTTTGTGCTTTTTCCTTAATTTATTATAATCATAGTATTTTTAATATTTAATTTAAAAAAATATATAAAAAATGTATGATATTTTTAATATACTTTAATGTATTTCTTTAAAAAAAAGCATTAAAAATACTCAACCAATAACCCTTTATCTGATACTGAAACTCATCCTGTAATAACAGAAACAGATGCAAATTCAATTTAGAAGCTAACTAGGGAAATATATGCTTCACTTTCTGCTATACATACCGATAAAATAAACCCATAAAACGGTTTTCAATATGAAAACAGCACAGGATCATTCCATATCGTCTGATTCCCATATTTATTTCAAGTCCGCGTCTCCCCCACCCAAGCAACTCCACGGTATTTCACATAAATAACCCAATAAAATAGTTGAGTCCCGGAAATATGTGACGTTACTCCCTAGAATATTGGTATTCATGATTTCCAATATGTAGAGAAGCGCTAAACACAGCTCCACACGCTGGTTTTGCATGATATATGATATTGGCCTCCATCTAAGCCCCGGTGGGTCCCTATAAATGTCACCTCCATACGGCCGTATTTCACGAAGAGTATTTCCAAGCGGAGTAAGAGAGGCTAAATTGTTTTATTTGAAATCATGAGTGCTTTTTGAGTACTTGCATGAAAATCGGATGCCACTTTTTTGATGTGAAACTGGATGTCAATTAGAAGATTCTCTTATCTCTACTACAAAAAGGATTTCACTGATAAAGGCAGTTTATATGGTGCATTTAAATTTAAATCAAGGGTCATTAAAGGGCATCAATCTAGCTCATGAATCAGATCAAAAACCAAGCCTCAAACATTAGATCTAACACTTGGTTCCATCAAATCTCGAAATCTGTGATTCCTCTTGAAAAGTTGAGATTCTTAATGTTTTTTCCACCATTAGACTCTTTTAGGTTTTTAAATTGTGATTTTTTTTTTATATCTTCCAGTAAAACTGAAGTCTTGTGTTAAAGCCAGAGAAAAATTATTTGCGTGCATTCAAGATAAAATGCTATGATGTTATGCATTTTTAAAATCATAATAATCTTACATTGATTGAAATACGGTAACATTTTTGTAATCATAAAAACTAAAGTTTAAGCTCTATAAATACAATCGAATACATATAGATTCATAATTTTGATAGTTCTTCAAAATTAGGTAGATTTTGATGAGTTTTTAAAAAGAAAAAAAATATTATTTATGGAAATATTTAAACATACCCTTTTTTATATAAATTTGTCTTAGTAACAAGTCTTAATTTTTAAGCTCTGTAAGAAAGTGAATGGAAAAACTCTTCATTTTTGTATCTATCTGATTTTGCCCTAAATCAAATACATCTACTATTGCTTCTAATCTATGTGATTTATCTGGTTTTGCAACAAAGAAATGAAATATATCTAATTTTGCAATCAACTTATAAATATACCAGTTATGCAACAAAGTAACAGTTTGGGGGAGTTGCATAAAAGCAGGTTTTGCAAATAATTCTCTCTGGTTTTGAAACAAAGACATGAGATTTATTATTTAAACCAACTAATATTTTGATTCATTCCAAATATGCAACAAAACTGAGGGACTTATCTGGATTTGAAACTAACTTCATTACCTAATAAATCTTGTAACCACTGTGAGATCTGTTTGACTTTGCAAATAATGCATGGATCTATCAAGCTTAGTTATAAGTAAACTTACTGATAGAACTTAATTTTGCAACTAATCAACAATACCTTTCTGGTTTGCAACAGAACTCTGAAATTATTGCTTTGGTCCATATGTTGAGGAGGCGAGGTATCCAGCTTTTCGCCGTTGACCTCTATCATAATATCTTGTGGAGCATATAAAGTTGACTTTTTGAAATTATTTTGTAATGTGATTGGTGGGTAAAAGCCTATCTATATTTTGCTAATTTTTTTAAATACTGGTTTCCGTGCTCATTTAGTTTTGCACAGAAATGTTATTTTCTCACAAAAGTAATAATTTCTAATGTGCGATCAATATTGTTGTTATTGTTGCTAATCTCCATGTCTAGGAATATACTAGACGAGGTCCACGAGTCTATTTACTTTTAGAAAATCAAAAATAACATAGTAGACTTTTTAAGACTTCAAGAGACAACCCCAGGCACTCAAGGGTATGTGCCGGTACATCTTGACATTTAGGACAATTTGGGTGCATCTTGGAACTTCTCTCATAAATACGTCCTTTCAGTTGTCCACTGAAGAATCGGGAAAGTGTTGTTTGAATATATCTATCGCAATCACAGGCAAAGGAATCTTCCAGGACAATCAGCTTGATACCAGAGATGATTCGGTGGGGACGAGGTAAATTTGTCTGGTAGCATGTCTATTAATAGTTCAAGATATGTCAGTGAATTGGTAACTGCAAAAAGTTCTTCAGAACCCTCCTTCGCCACAACGTCTGCTATTTCATTCCCCCATATGTCAACATGCAAAGGAATCCACTGAAGATGCACTTCACAGAGTGACGATACCTGCTTAAGTTGAACTGCGGTTCCGGCCCAATCACTAACTCTTCTTTAGTTTGAATGATATTGGATGGCACTACGACTCTTAGACAAAAACCATACTGCCTTAAGATCTTTAAAGGACAAAACAGCGCTCAGTCCCTCTTCGATAGCTCACTCTTGAAAATCAAACTGAAGTCAGAATCACAATTTTGTTAATTGATAGTCCGATGATATATCCATCGGAAAATTAAGTGAATGGATAACATTGAACTAAAATCTATTCAAAAAAAGGAATTGATTTGATTTCTCTCGTAATTCATTGTGTATAATATTCACAAATATTATTATGAATAAATACCATTTAGTAAGCAATATGTATACATTATATAATTATATATTTATATCATGTATTAAATGTACAGAATAATTTTATCTATTCACAGATATTTAGACAGCATTTACTTTATGCTAAGTTATTCGGAAATCATTTCAACTTATTAGAGATTTTTTGAAATTTAAAGGGGGAGGGAAAAAAACTAATGCTTTAGGTTTGAATGAAGAAATAAAAATGCACGTACACCAAGTCGTACCTGTGAAGTAGGGATTCCTGCAGGCAACCAGAGAATGTAGCGGAGAATCCAGGAACGGCCTAGGGACGGGTTTGGCTACGGATGAGGCTGCATACGTATAGGCAGGTGGACAAGGAATACCGGCACCTGGAAAAAAGGAAACTATATTTAATCTCGGAATATTACTTAATATGTACAAGAACATTTTTTATTACATCAATTCATATAAACAGGATCCTTTTATTGTTTGTTTCCTAGCAGCTAATTGTTTCATACGTATTATGCTATTTGCTTACGCATACAAAGATGAGAAAATATAAATACTATTTGTAAAACAATTCGTAAGCCATTCTTGAATCATCCCGAGTTAACTCGGGTTCATATATATATAATATTCTATACTTAATATTCATTCTCTCTATATATAGGACCAAATAAAGTAATTTTAATTTATAAACTATAGTAATTTTACAAGAAAAATCTAAAAATGCTCACCAATTTTGGTCATTAAGAGAAATATATATATATGAAGTAAAATTTCTCCTGACCAAAAAATCTATATTAATAACATATAATCTATATTACTAATTATTAATTATTATTTATAATTTAATAATGCTAGTAACTAATGGAGAAACGAAATTTATTACGGAAAAAAAATATGTAATTTTTTGGTGTAATCTTTTTAAGATATCGTTCATAAATTTATTTGATATTATCTAGTTAAAAATTATTGTATTAAAAAATTAATAAACAGTTAAAAATAATTATTTCTATTTTCCTGATTAATTTTTTTAAAAAACTAAACTGCAAAAAAATTATCACAATTTTTCATTTTCGTATACCGATAGTTTAAATGAAATCTATGATGTAAATAGATATTTAAAAAATTAAAACAGTAAAAATAATCAGTTTTGAAATAGCGAAATATTTTCCATCATCTCTAAATACTTTTTTGTAAAAATATAATAAAACAAATAGTACAAATGAATTTTTCAAGGCACACGAGATATCTCGCAATAATAATTTATTCCAATATATAATGTGTATATATGAACTCGAGTTAACTCGGGAGAGTCGAAGAAATGGCTTATAGCTTAAAGTGGAAAGGTGACAAGAAGTACATAAAAAATTAAATTTTTATATTTAAGATTTAATTCTTTTCATATTATGCGTCTTGGAAGAAGACCTGCAAATGGATTTTTAATTGGGGGATGGTCCACCCCTTATTTCAGATTGATAACGCTGGAAACAGAAGTCAGCAACTCTTTTCAATCGATATTTGCTCGCCTGCCTTCCTATCAAGCGATCGCGAGAGACGCGATCTTTGTTAACTAAATAATCACCGTGTAATTAATCGGTCGGCATGCGTACGCTAATTAACAATTAGTCACCGAAAAAGGCCACCCCGCCTCATTTGCATATTTCCTCCTCGGCCCCCCATTTCCCTCATATTCGACCTGGGGGGAAACTACCAATTAGCAAACGCCATCAGTAATTAGACTTGAAATGTTTTAGAAGAGGTCCGCTCTGTGTGTTGTAGCTTCTTTAAAAGTTAAACCCTTCGGCGCTATAAACCGCAGGAATTATTGACATGGTGGTAATAATTTTGGCGCAGTTTTGAAAGCGATAAATTAGCTTTGCTTGCTTTCTGCACCCGTGGGTGCTCCCTTCCCCACCTCCTTCACCCGCATATTTGAAAATTTTCTCGGTGTTTTAAAGTTTATAAATGCCTTCCAGAGATATTGGAATTTTCGGAAAAGGAACCGGGGGTGCACCGGGCAATTTGAGTTGAGGGTTCATTGGAAATTAAGAGATCTTGTCGGTTTGTGCATGCAGGGAAAAATGAATGGGGTTATATTCCGATTCGTATCTAGGCGGTTACAGTTAACATTTTTCGGAATTATAATTCTGGGCGATATTTCACAGTCGATAGGGCGAAAAGTATTCCGATTCTTTATTTTCCGGGAGACATGAATAGGGGGAGGGTGGTTTCCCCCCCTCTCTCCCCCAGCACAGGTATCCCGAAATGCTCTAATCTTAATTAAATTGCACATGACGACTTTTCCCTTCGCTACGTCGGATCCAATTTAGTTCCCTTGCAAATTGACTGAGACTTTTGTCTCATTGACTCTCCGAAATGGTGCGATTTTTCAGGGGGGTGTTCTCAGGGCAAAACTCCCGAGTTTTCCGGGAACATTTTATTAATTATTCTTCATGCTAATGAGAAGGGCACCAATTAATGCTCTGCCATTTAGTACGGCTTCAGAGGACAATTAGGCAAAAAGCAAGCTGGTGAAAAATGCGAGTTTTGTTTTCCCCAGTTTCGGTTACAGTTTTGAAGTTTGCAGTTTACATTATCTCTCACGCACATTTGTTGTAATTTGATAATTTAAAAACTGCATTTAATTCTGAAAGTTTGAATGGAAAATACGTGCATAACTAATATCCTTAAAAATTACAAGTGCATTTTATGCACCAATTTTTCTTTCAGGCTTGATCAAATTTTCAACGCATAGATTACGAATAAAAAGTTAAAATTGCAGAAAATATAATAGTTTAACCAAATTGTATATATATTAGTGATATTTCTAAAATTATATAAATCCATTTAACCCTATACTTTACTATAACGTTTAAATGTAATATATAGTTATGAAATACGTAAAAAAAAATTAATACATTAAAAATTAGTATAAACGAAATATTATATGAAAATATTTAAGATATAGAAGCATTAGCGAATTTCCAACTTTTAGCTAATGGTAATTACTAACAAATTAAACTAGTAATAATTATTTACAAAACTATAAACCTTTATTTAGCATTAATTTATTTCGTATCTAAAAAAATATGTATCAAAATATGTTTATCTTCTACTAAAAAATTAGAGACATAATAGTATTGTCATATTAAAATAAGAAATATATTTTTGTTAGATCTATTTAAAAAGTGTCATTTTATATACACAGATTATAATTTATTAAATTCAATATATGTGGGTAAATTTATTCATGAAAACACTTTGCGTTTGCCATCTGTTGTGAAAATCTAGTACTAACAATTTACATAAACTATTAAATAAATGCAATGCCTTATATACTATATGCTATACATTTCATTCATATAAATATAATTCCTTATACCCAATTCTCGGAAATTTGTTAATGAACACTTAAATTGATATGGAATTTATTATAAATAGATCTATTGTAAATAATTATATCATTTCCTTATAGTCCTTTTATTAACAAATATTTTGTAGTTTGTGATTAATATTTGGATGTAATCATATTATGATTTATATTAATACATATTTTATTAAAAATATTATTTTCAGGTCCTCATATTTTTTTTTAATATTGACTCACTGTTAATTGTGATATTTTCCTACCAACACGCACGAGTCGTTTTATGGGAGAATATATCAGGATATTAGACATTTAACTAGAATTATATTATTTATCTTATATTATTTTTAAATTATCATAAATATTTTGATTTTATGTATTACACTTGCGAGATGAAAATACAAATGTTTTATTATGAATACATTTAATTTTGAAATATTCTACTGTATTTCAACATTAAAATATTTTACTCAAAAATCTATAGATTATATTTTTGCCGAATAAAATTATATTTCTGATATTATTAAATTGAACTTTTCCTATTTAATTAATAATTAGAAAAATACAGAAAAAATTTCCTTCAGTAAAAATATAATTTTATTCTTATTTCTTCGGATTAACTATATATTTTAAATAATAAATGCCTATGTATTTTATTTGAAATTAAATTACTCGTAAATTTAATTAACTGAAAAACTTAATAGCATACAAAACATGGCTGAATTTCAATATTTATTTAACCATTTCTTTGATTATCATGAGTTATCTCGGACTTAAACATATTTCAATTATTTTTATAAAGTGATAACTCGATTGTAGTATATATTTTCAGAATAAATTGCTTCATACAGATTTTTGTCGCGATTTAAAGCTTAAAACGAAAAAAAAAATTCCTACAATATTAAAACAGACAATATTTTTTAATTTTTTAGTGATCGTTTTGAAGATGATATGTTGAATATTGTGCAACCACAATTAAACGATATTCAGCCGATACTAATAGGAAAACTAAAGGCTTCCGCACATGAAAAAATGTATGCTATATTTTATTTTAGTTCTTCGTATTTAAAAATGATATTTTTTAATTTTTAAAAAAAAAATTATTAAAAGTAGTTGCTAATATTTGTTTTAGCAGCTTACACTTTTTACAAATGAAAACAAGCTATAATGCTTACAATTTACATCGCTTTTTCAAATGTATTAGAATCTGCTTCTGTCTTGCTATAATTTCTGTTTTAAAATCTTCAAAGCTACAAATTCCTAAATAAGATTAACAATAACGTAAACATAAAAATCTGCTTATTTTCTTGGGGTCAATGACCCCTTCTGAAATTAAAAGCAAATTTCAAAGATGTTTATTTTTATTTTTTCCAAAAAGATTTGATATAAGTAATAACTTAAGAAGATCAATTTTTAAATAGCTTTAATAAGGATTTCCCGATTTTTCAACGATTATTTTACTATTTTCCTTGGGGGGGGGGTGACATAACAAGATTAGTTGAAGTAAAGCGGAAGTAAATCGTGCTGTTTTATACATGCCAACAATATTAATTTTTCTTACCAGTAAAGGCATAACTGTTCTTGTAGTCTCCTTTGACCGAGAAGTACTGAAATTTCGGATGTTCTGAAAAAACAAATCCACTATTAGGTTGGTTTTTATGCACAACACTTTAAAATAGGTTAAAGATTTTCTTAACTAATACCGTGAGATACATTAGAGTGCAATAAACTATTTTGTGTTTGTCTAAAGATTATTTACAAGATTGAGAGGTTGCTGACCCTCTCAGTGGTTATTTCTAAAATTTGTATTCTGCTTAAAACTTTTTGAGATCTTAAAATTTACACTTCCTTTTTAAAACCATCACATTTATGTGATAAGTATTTAAAATATTAAAAACTTCCTATTGAAAGGGTTTATTATGTAAAGGAAAAATTTGTCCCACAAAAAATAAAAAATATACACAACTAAATTTTCAGTAAAATATTTAAAATCGAAGTATTATTAATAACTACAATTAAACATTGAATTAATTGAGCTATTTATTGTAGAATTAATTTAAAAAATAAAATAAAAATTTCTTGGTTTTATTTATCATTAATTTCATTTGACTGTGTTTCCTTGAAAATACGTTCACAAAATGATTTTGATAATTTAAATAATAACGAAAGTAATATTTTTAGTTAAAATAGACTTAAAATTTTACACTTTTGAAAAGGAAAAAGTTAAGATTTAAACTGAAAAAAAAAAATGAATAGGAATAATTTTACATTATATAATATCTTTTTATAGTTGCAATTTATGTTATCACTAAATTTTTAATCTAAGTTGCTATTAAAGAAAAAATTAAGGAAAATATTAAAAACTAAATAAAAATATCCAATACATAAATTAAATGCACTTAATACAACTCCCTATAATCACATTTTATTTCAAATTGTAAATATTAAATATAGTTAATTTCATATTTTACAATTCTGCATTTCTTATTCCAAGTTAAACAAGTATTTGTGACTTTTTGTATTTCAGATTACAAGCTGGAACAAAACAAGTATATATAAGATCAGTTTATTATTACTTATATCACAAACATAGTAAATTTTAAATTAAAAAAGATATTATGAATATATTATCACTTCAATTTCAAATTTGTGTCTATTGTCATTCATTTAACAGTAAATTTTAAAATAAGTATGGTCTTAAGAATATATCTGAATATATTTTAATTCCAAATGCGTGTTTATTATTCTTCATTTTTAATAATAAATTTTAAAATAAAAATAGCTTTTGTTAAACTCACTTAGTTTATACAATTCAAATAAAAAATGCAATTAATAAAATTGAAGATAAGGCATATTTGAAACTTAAATTGGACTTCTCAATACAACTAAATTATTGTTAGCGGTGAAACAAATTAAACAAACTGCTCTTGTATTTTTGGAATAAAAGTTAATATCTATGATGTTACAAATACTCTAAATCGAAAATCTGTAGGATGTATGTACAAACATAAAACGCAAACAATATTGATAGGTATAATATTGTCATATAATGATGTATTAATACGTAAAAGATACTTACAATGATATACATATCATTATAAATACATTAATACTTATAATGATATATATATTATTATACATATCATTATAGTATTTATCATTATATAATTGTAACCTTTTTCTGAAAGCAAAGGGCACAGATAATATTTGATTGACTGTTTACACTGATATAAAAAAAAAAAAACAGAAATACATAATACATTTGTTTTCCGTAACAAAACTTATTTTATTGGGATAAAATGTATGAGTTTTTATCTTTCTGTGCCCTTTGCTTTAGCAAAAAGATTACAATTAATAATTTTCTGTTTTTCATTTCTTATGTTTTCGTTTTAACGAAAATATCTTTTGAAAAATATTGCTTGAATGTTTTGAAATATAAATAACAAATTATCGTTTGAGAAATATTGCTTGAATGTCGTGAAATACTGAAATATAAATAACAAAATATCGTTTGAGAAATATTACTTGAATGTCTTGAAATATAAATAACAAAATATCGTTTGAAAAATATTGCTTGAATGTCGTGAAATATAAAAATATCATTAATAAAATGTTTGAAAAAAATTCATTTTATTAACATTTCATAGTTATTTTAATACAAAATTAAATGTAGATATGTTTTTCATTATTTTACCTGTAGAGGAATTTCAGCGAAACCGTCTGAAACATTCATTATACTACGAATTCTGAAATATCGGATTTTACTGCATAGCGTGTACTGATTTTATTACTATGCAAGTTCAGCAATAAATATTATCTTGAATTATAATGCAGTGTCAAAGTTAATTAAAAGACTCGTTTCATCTGCGTGCATCTAATCCACGAGATTTAAATATTCATTACCGGTTTCAGTACCATTAAGTACTCCTATCACTTTATTGAGACATCACCTGCGACCGCCCCGTTTCTCAACACAACCAACGTATGTTTTAAACGGCGATTCATCAAGTTTCTGCCATAAAAACGGATTTCGTGATGGCCCGAAAGGGGGCGTTCTTGGCCGAAACTTGACCTTTTCATCAGATACAATCAGCAGGCCCCTCCCCACGACCCCCACTTGTCAACAGATCATTTTCAACATCTTAATCACGCGAAGAATATAATAATTAGATTGCGGAGATTAGAGGCACGATTTTGCTAAAAAGAAGAGATAAATAAATAAAAAAAAGCAGCCTGAATCTGGGAGAACACAAGCCTCCTTGTAGTTTCAAAGACGAGTTATGAATATAATCAACTGGGATGGTTTGTATGCATACTGTTGCTTGTAAGAAAATGACTGAATCTCAAATTTGGCCTAACGTATAGTGATTTAAATGAGTTAATTACTGCCTTTTGAGTGTTTATGAGGTTATTTAGCGAGTTTCTTGTTTATAAGCCTTGAATTTTGCACTTTGGTTAGAGTAATCAATACCTTTATTTAAAAATACGATAAAAGAAATTTAACAATAAATTTTAAACATATTTATGAAGATAAAATATCTAAAAAGATATCTAAAACAGTAAAAGGAGAGATGCCTAGTGTCTTTTGACCATTGCCAAGAACCAAGGTATGCGAATATAAAAATTGGAACTTTTCGAAATTTAAATTGGGGTTGGACCTCCACCTTCCACACTGCACTGGAAGGGAAGCATGATTAGATGTATGCTAACGATAATATACTTTTTTTCCAATAAAGTGTGATTTGACTGGAAATTAACGTAGATCAATATATTTACCAACTAATTATCTCAACCCGTTCAAGTAGTTGTTTCCTTACACTGTATGGTATATATAATATAATATATGATAGAATATAATATAATATATAATATAGTCTCTATCCTACAAGTGATTTCTGAATGATTATGTTGGGATGTGGGTGATTAATTGTAAGCCCGGTTGGGATCTAGCATGCGATCATATTTCAGTGTTAATCTAAGTGTTATTGGGGCTTTGGAGATTAATTGAAATCTGATATTAAAGTTACCATATAAATTCAATTCTTTATAAATGCTATTATTAGATAGCAATATCTAATTTTTTAGGTATTGAATTTAATAAGAATCTTCATAGTATCCTATTCCAAAAATTAACTTTGAATCTTCAACAAAGTTGAGAAACCATCAAAATTGACTTTATTTGATACTGATGATTAATCGAATGTCAAATGTGTTATATAATCTCTATTGTATAAGTTATATATAGTGTTACAAACTATATATAACTTATACAATGCAGTGTAATACTTAAATCATACTTACAAAGTTAATAAAATGTAATATTTAAATCATTTCTGAATAACTTTTATATTAATTCTAATTATAATAAATATGACTTTCGATTAATCTCCAAATTCAACAAGTATTAATTATTGAGTAATGCAATAAGTATTCTTGAATTTGAGATTTTTAAGTCTTACATATTACATTCTAATTCAGCATGTAATATTTTTTAAATTTCAGACTAATGAAATAGTCTCGTCATGTTATTAGAATGAACAAAGAACTTTCAACACAAAATATTCCTAGCCAGGCCCTCTGGAACAAGAGCTAGGGGCCTACTCATTCTTTAATGTTTGACTACCTAGAAATGGATCTCATCATTTTAAGAGTGATCAATTGGGCATAAATAGAAAGGCTTGGAGGAAATACAGAAGAATGCCAAGGCTCATCAAAGGCTGTCTTGCCATTGAAGAAGGAAGGACGTATTGGAAAAATCAAAAATACATATGTTATACATACATTTCAGAAATCGTAAAAAAATTACTAAAAAGCTTTGTTCCACCACAGATTTACTTTTTGACCCATACTACAATCCACATTATTTTAAAAATTAGTCTCTAAGAATCTAGAAAGAAGGAGAATCTAATGCCAAACACATATTTTCCCTTCTGCGGGCAGTTGCGCATTAATTTTAAAAGAATCGAGCTGAGTTTCTGAAAGATGTACTACATGAC
The DNA here is from genome assembly GCA_026290005.1 of Latrodectus geometricus. Lineage (NCBI taxonomy): Eukaryota > Metazoa > Arthropoda > Arachnida > Araneae > Theridiidae > Latrodectus > Latrodectus geometricus. The sequence continues at coordinate 40,734 of JAPDSC010140247.1, forward strand.
ACAAATAACTTTACAGTTAGTTCTAATTAATTAAGTTGGGTTTAAATTAAATGCAAATGCTGTAACCAAAATTTCAAAATGAAACGGGGTATTTTTTAAATTGGCCAAAGATAAACAAGATCCTGATATAAGTTTCATTTCGTACCATGTTCATATTCCTAATTCACTTACTATGAATAAAAGATTGGATAAACATACAAAACAAGAATTTCCTTCCAAGTAAAATTTTAGGCATGGGTTTTGTAGTCCAGGATTTATTTGATACGCATAAAACTTTATTTGTACATTCAAACAGTTAAAAAATTTCCAAGAAATTAAAAAAAATAATAGGAGCAGTGTACACAATTATCATTTCCTTTTTCTTGATAACAAAGGAATATTAATTATTAAAAAAAATGAGAGTAAATATATTATAGTAGATATTTGTAGAGGATTATAAGTTCATATACAAATGTTTTGCTTGCTTACTTAGACCTATGCACTAATTTGTGAGATAGTTTCGTTGACAACAGATTTTAAAATTTCAACTCATTGATAAGTCATGAAAATCAGAAATACACACATATAAGGAATTTAGTACAGAAAAATAATTGTTTTTAAAAACTTTTTATCAAATTTCAGACGTTAATAAACTTTAAACAATTCACAAAATATCATGAAATATCAGAGATTAAGAAGGGAAAATTTTAAGCAGTAGATTATTGTTGAAATTAAAAATTAATTCGTCGCTTTCCTCATAATATTTTTCTGTCATGTATAACATATCAGAGTGGTAGATATTATTATTAATCACCTTTAGCCGAAACTGACAACATGAAATAAAAATTAATTGTATGTTACTTTTTGCCTTACATGCCCTTTTCTGAAATCTTAGTACTTTTCTCTTTCAAGGTGCTTTTATAATTACTAATATGGTGATTATCCCTACTTTTAGGGAAAATTAAGGGATTATAGGTTACTTCATCGCTTTCTTTTTTACTTTATTTCTATGGAACCCAGGGTAATTAATCAACACATTCAAGAGGTCATTTTTATCCCACCTCTTGTATATCTTCTCAATCACGTTAAAAACTCACATCACGTGATCTCGAGCGGCACATGATTAACGAGCGCCCCCTGTAGGCTGCTATTTATCACTCGATTTAATACATTTTTTTTCTTACAGCTTCCACTTCACTGTAACTGCGTAAGTTTTCGGTTTTGAATTTCAGATATATTGAAATCAACTTCTGAGTTTGTTGTTTATAAAAAAAAAAAAAGGAAAGAACACAGGAGATGAATTTATTCAGTGTTTTTTTCCCTCCGGCGACAAATTTATGCATTTTTTGCTTTAAACTCACCAAAAAAAAAAACAAAGTGGATGTAAATGTTTTTCCCTATTTTCCCCCAACCCGTGAAGGATCCAACAGTGATTAATTTTTATTGCTGCCGCTGGTAGTTGTTGAATGTTTACACGTTGTCATTTATTTAGGTAATAACAGTACGAACTGTCTCCGTGCGAAGCAAGCATAACTCTAGGGCCAGAACATTAATCAAGCCAAAAGTGTCCGGGCTTCCCATGTGACGTCACACTTCTGGCTAATTTAGCTGCGAGAGAAGTCGCTAGACGTCGCGTTTGTTGTGAACGAGAAACAAGTGTTAGTAATTCGATGTAGTCAGAGATCCACGATGAGTTACTTAGGGCCAAATCACGTGTTCGGTGCTTTTAAAATAAAAATAAAAAAGTAAACACTTGCTATATATGTATGTCAAAACAGCTTTTCCAATCTTGAATTTCTGAATTTCACTGACAGTCATTTTGAGTGGCAAATAATTTTAAGGTAAAATAAATATAATACAAACACACTTGGTTAACACTCACACTACTTGGTAAACGCTGCTTTAAGATAAGTATCAAATATCTTTAACGGTAGAGAATCTTTCAGAGTGAATCAAAATCTAAGTTATACAGTGAAAAATAATTAAAATATAATTTATGAAATAGTCCCAATTGCATATGAAAAAAGTAATTTCTTTTACAATCTACAATTCAAAATAGCAATAAGTTGGTAAGAAAGCAATTAAGGCTTTTACCAACAGCGCCATCTAGAGGTTTATTATCAGCGTTACTCCGTCTTAATACAAGACGAAAATTTCTGGTTTAGATTCATCATACTTTCAAAATTTTGTAAATTTTTTAAAAACATTTATATCTGAGCTCACATTTTTATCAAATTTTTCTGAAACATTTCTTTTACTTATTTTTAATACAATGTAATGAATAACCCAACAGTTAAAGAGTTTTTGTTGAACCATTAACCATGATAGATTTACAAAGATATTAAACCGTTTTTGCGTCCAGAAAAGCTGGAAAATTCTCTAGCATTTACCTTTACAGATAGATCTGTAAACAACAAAAACTCAACATTTACCTTTAGGTATGGAACAATAAATCCAGATCTAAATTTGAGGGCTTCCAATTCAAAAATTTTAAATTGAGAAGACTTTAAAAATATAGAAATTTTCGAATAACTGATGCTCTAATTGTTATAAAAATATTGTAGCATTTTTATTAGATCAATAAAACACAATTCCCTTTAAGAAATTTAATAGAGATTAAAAATAATTAGTTTTTCTTTGTTTATAGTTCATGAAGAAATTTCTCTTTATTTTTATTGTTTTTGTTTTTAAATCAAAATATCATTTTATTAATTATTTCATTTCCTAAAAAAAATGAATAATGATTTTAGCTTTTAAGCAACAGTTGAATTTTTTATTATTGAATAATTCAAATTAAAAATCTATATTCTAGTAAAGGATTAAATTCAATTTTAAAGGCCACGAGTTTTCAATGTAATCTATTATTAGAATGGTAAATTTATTTCTCAGGACCAAAAGTTAATAATTTAAACTTAACTATGTTTAATAAAAAAATGAAAATTTATAGATACTATGCATATGTTTCGTAATTAATTTTTTTTTTTTTTAAGATACAATATTTTTAGAGATTTTAACTAAACGAAAATGATAAAGTTTTTTAAGAAATCAGGAGTTGTATTTATGGATCGAAAGAAATAATTATTTCATAACTTTTAAACTTAAATTACTATTGAAAAATTTATCTTAAAAAATTTTTATGAAAACCAAAGCTAAAACATTTAAAACTTTGAGAACAGATTTTTTTTTTTTAAATTTGGAAAAAATTATAATTTTGATAACTTGAAACTCATATATTTTTCCTAAATTAGAAGCTCTCGAATTTCATTTAAAAAATAGGCTCAGAATTTCAATTTTCTCGTATTCATTCAAACTTTTTATAAATAATTTCATGAGCTTGAAGTTTTAAAAATAGGATTAAAATGGATTTGAGTCGAGATGCTTTAAACGCATGAATCTACAGCAATTTTGGTTGAAGATTATTTTGATAGAAATGAATGTAAAACTTAATAACTTTTTTTCTCTTTGCTCAAAAATTTCAAAGTTCTTTGGCATTTAACGGTTATAAAGACCTTGAAGTCAAAATCTCAAAGGATTGAGCCTAATTCTTGCTTATAAAACTGATGTCAAATATAGATTGAACTGTTTTTAAAAATCGATAATTTATTAACGGTAGTTCATTTGAACATGTTGTCTATTTCCCTTTATTCTAGTTATTACAGAACTTGCAGTTAGTTCTTGCTGCAATATTCATAATAATTTTTTTCATTGAATTGTTGCTGTTGTTGTTTTCGCATGCCAGCAAAGGCTGGCAATTTGGGGTGCGTTGCTTCACTTTTCCAAATGAACCGTAATTTGGTGTGGAATTCGACTTTTTCAATACACACATGCCATAAGTACCCATTTATAAGGTAGGTAACCATTCATATAAGGAAAGGACAAAGACAAGAGAAAGAGAGAAAGTATATCCCTGTACGAGCCTGGATTCGAACCCAGGACCTCCCTATCCTTAGTCAGGTATGCTGACAACTAGATAAATTAGACAGTTTTTAGTTGAGTTATTTCACGTATGTGTCAACTACACGTATGTGTCATACAACTGTGGTAAAATTTATTCACTCAAAATTTAGCAAATGGATACAAATATTCAAAGTTCTCATTAAATAATTAAAGGCTTCGAAATAAAAATTCGATTGCATAAAATTTACGATTTCTTTTAATTTCTAATGCCCGGCTGCTATAGGATTTCCACGTTTCAGTACTTCAAGAAGTTGAAATGATGGCAACTTATATAGCGAGGCACCGAGTGGGGTCCAAGTAGAAAACCTTAGACTTGGCATACGACATCCAGAGGTATCATTTTACATGGAAGACATGGTGACCACGACATATTTAACGTGCTCCACCCACCATTAGCGAACATGACAGATCTTCGGTAGCGTCGGGTTCGAATGCATTAACTCCCGATAGGAATGAATGCAACCAATTAGACCACTACGGCTTCAATTTTTAACGTTGAAAATATGAGCAATATAATTTGAATTTTATTAATCTTGATGATGAAGATCTTTATTCATTCACAGTTTTAATAGATCCATGTTCTCAAAACTTTAACAATAGGATTCATGAATTTGAAATTAAATATATTAATCAAAAGATCCAAGTGTGCTTTTATTAAAATAATATTTGAATACCCGATTTGAATATCTCCGAATATCCAAATATTATATTTTGTTATAATATAAATTTACTTATGTGTCAATTCAAATACAAAAAATGTTTAAAATTAATGATTATAATCCTTCACTTAATTATAAATTCTTGGGTATTATAAGAAATGAAATTAACATTTTGAAAATTTTTCTTGTTTGTTCTTTGCTTATTGTGCAAATTTCAAATTTTACTTCAACTAATATTTATTTTGTGTTTAGTTAAATTTTTATTTAAAACATTAAATGTTTTTGATTTAAAATTTAAAATTTTTGATTAACTTTTAAAATTATTTTTGATTACTATTTAACATAATTTTCCATGCATAATAATAATTCTTTATTATATATTGAGAATGTGAAAAATTTTAAATGAAATATCGTTTTAACATCGAAATCATTGAAAATTTAAGGGTTGTCTGATTTACATTTTATAAAAAAAAAGATTTGGTAAATTTACAAATTTATAAGTATAATAAAAGTAAATAATTTTCATATTTTTTGAATTTTCATTTGATATTGAACCTTTAATTGCTATTGGTGCAAAACTAAAAAAAAAAAAAAAAAAAAAAAAAA
>JAPDSC010140253.1:0-10362 GCA_026290005.1 Latrodectus geometricus
AACATGTTTTTCAAATAATTATTTTTTCAATTAGTTTATTCGTTCGAGAGAAATGAGAGCTTTTATTTTGGAATAGTTTGGAAAAACTACTAAATGTTCGAATTAATTACATTTTTTCAATAATTTTTTAATTTTGGATAACTAAAATAATGTAAGAATTTAAATTTTTGTAATCTCTTTCTAGTATAGATTTTTCCAGCCATCTGTATAATTTTGTTTTATTAAAGTTAATGATTTTTAATTAAAAATTAAAAAATATTGGTATTTTAATTCTAATGATTCAAGATGATAAAAGTTTATAATATTTTAAAGTTTGACTTCCTTGCAAAATTTAGCACTTTTCTGTTATTCTAAAAAGATTCCAAGCAAAATTTTAGATTGTAAAATATTCATTCGAATTCTTCTTAACTAGAGTAAATTTTTGGAAAGTTACGTCCTAAAACATAGATGTTTTCAGATTTTTTAAATGATATTGACAGATTCATGATATTTCATTTCTATAATTTTCTTAGGAAATATTTTTTCTTTCATTTCTTAATTGTTTATTTTTCAATAAAAAATTCTAAATTTTAGAATGTTACATTTTATTTTGGATTTTTATTCATATTAAGCATATAATGAAATATTTTGTGATTAAATTTAATCAACGAATATCAGTCAAATAATAAGAATTATGCGATAATTGTGTCAAGTGCTGTTTCGAGCAAAAGACCCAAACACTTTATGAGAATTCATTAATTTAAAAAAAATTCAAATATGGTTTATCTCCTTACTTAAAATCAATAAACAAATTATGGAAAAAAAATTAATAATCACTCTATCTTCAAAATATGCAGAGATATTGTATAAAAACACTCTAGAGAAAGTTTGAATTTTGATTAAAAAACATTACTTCATATGTTAAATTTTAGTAGCATTTATTCTATATTTTTTTTTCAATTGCTAGCCAGGCTATATTTTTCCAACTGAACCATAATTTGGTGTGGTGTCCGACTTCCTCAGTACACACATGCCATAGGTACCCGTTTATATAGGGTAGACAACCATTCATACAAGGAAAGGACAAATACAAGAGAAAGTACATCCATTGCCCAAACTGAGATTAGAACCCTGGACCTTTCTATCTTCAGTCAGGCACGCTGACCACAATATGAGTTGCGCGGCATTTAAACTATCTAATAGGGTAGTATATTGATGTTAGCATTTCGAGCTCTAGTATGAGATACAACATAACGCACTTCAAATTTTCGTTCTTTATTATTTCTATTTTATAACTTTTATTTTATTTTTCTTTCAAAATTTAGTGGTTAAAATTTAACTGCAATTTATTTGTATTTATTTTATGAGAGAAATTCCTTTTACTATTCGATGAATAGGTGAAGGTAGGAAAGACAGTATATGGATATTTTTTTACTGTATTAAAAATATTAATTAGTTTAACTCTTGAATGATGCATACACACATGTTTATTCATAATTAATTCTCCTGTTATAAATTTATTATATTTTTCACTCGTTACACAAATTTAATTTTATTTTTCACTCGTTAATTTATTGGATTTCTTTTAACTAGATTTGTAAGCATATTCTGGCTGATTGAATTGATTTTATTAACTCAAGAATATATCGATATGGCTATGATATATTGGCAATAATTAATTTTAAAATTTTACCCTTAAATTTTAATTTTTTTTAAAATTATGTTTCTTTACATTTAAAAATATTTTATGTATTTTTTAAAAAGGTAATGAAATTAAGCAAATAAAAACTTGAAGATGATGAATCATTCTCATCTGAATCTTGTAAATAATGAACACATCTTTCACCACTTAAACAATCCTGTCTACATGTGCATTGGACAGGAATGATTCTTTTATGAGTGGGTAACTGATTCAAAGTTTTAACCTTGACTGAATCGGATGGTTCATTTTTAATGAAGCCCTTCTCATTGTCGTACGCCTTGTTTAAGAGCTTTAGAAAATATAATAAAGGTAACCGCTTTGTTTTGAGTAGTGCTGTAAAACTTACTCGAACAACGGGATGTGGTCTGTGCATGGTAAGGTAAAATTCTGTTGTATTACCTTTACATTTTAATTTAAAAATCTGAATAATAATGTCTAAAATAATAAGTTTACATTATTAAAAATAATATAATTGATATCATAATTTATCCTTTATTACAAAGCATTTAAAAGTTTAAAACTATTTTCAAGAAACTTTGCTACAAATTATATTTCTAATAGTAATTTGATTTGTTGTAATTATATTCATTATAAATGCTTTAATTCAAAATATCAGAATCATGTATTAACGATTAAAATAAATTATGAAAAATCATTTTTATGATATTTTTTTTAACTTAAATTAATATTTTATAAATAAGCTATGTAAGCTTGTAAAATTAACTATTGTAGATGTTATTTTAATAATTTTTCCCAATTCTTTTTGTATAAAACGTTCAGTTTTAGTAGTTCGACATCAGTGAGTGTGGCTTTCTAATTTAGAGAAAAATTTAAAAGAGTTTTAAATCACATATTCTATTTTATAATTTGATCGAATTTCTTTCTTTTGGTTAAGGATTTATCTAAAAAAATAAAAAGTGCATTCAGAAACAATTTTGTGGGAAACAAAAATCAACAAAATGAATTAGTATAAAATGTTAGGTTAAAATATCTTTAACGTTTAAATAAAAATAATTAATCACCATTCAGTATGTTTTTAATTGAAAATAATATTTCTGTTCAGTAACAAGACAAAAATAATTAAAATCTAGTCTTGTTTCTTAAAAATTTCGATCCTTTAAACTTGTTTAATATAAGCATTATAGAATCTTTGTAAATTACTCATTAGGGATTAATTTTTTGAAAATTGATTCAGAAAATATACACTACTGGCCATTAAAATTGCTGCACCAGTAAGAAATGCAGATAACAAAATGATATTTATTGGAAAAATATATTATACTAGAAATAACAAGTGATTAAATTTTCGAAAAATTTGGCTCGATAGATCCTGAGAAATCAGTACCCAGAACAACCAACTCTGGCAGTAATAACAGCAGTTATACGCCTGGGCATTGAGTCAAACAGAGATTGGATTTCATGTAGAGGTACAGATGCCCATGCAGCTTCAACACGATGCAACAGTTCATCAACCGTAGTGACTGGCGTTTGGCGACGAGCCAGTCGCTCGGCAACCATTGACCAGATGTTTTCTATTGGTGAAAGATCTGGAGAACATGCTGGCCAGGGCAACAGCCAAACATGTTCCGTATCAAGGAAGGTCCATACAATACCGGCAACATGCGGTCGGACATTATCCTGCTGAAACGTAGGGTTTCGCAGGGCTCGAATAAAGGGTAGAGCCACGGGTCGTAACACACCAGAAATGTAACGTGCACTGTTCAAAACACCATCAATGCGAACATGAGGTTACCGAGACGTGTATCCAATGGCACCCCATACCATCACGCCAGGTGATGGGCCAGTATGACGATGACGAATGCACGCTGCCAATGTGCGTTCACCACGATGCCGCCAAACACGGATGCGACCATCATGATGCTGTACACAGAACCTGGATTCATCTGAAAAGATGACGTCTCGCCATTCGTGCGTCCAGGTTCGTCGTTGATCACACCATTGAAGGCGCTCTTGTCTATGACGCAGCGTCAAGGAAAGCCGCAGCCATGGTCTCCGAGCTGAGAGTCAATGCTGCTGCAAACGTCGTCGAGCAGACACTTATTGTCTTCCAAACGACCCCATTTCTTGACTCACGGCTGGTGACGTGGTTGCACGATCCATTACGGCCATGCGGATAATAGGCCTGTCTTCTCGGCTGCTAGTGATAGGTGGTCTTTGAGATTACGCATGGCGTTCCGTATTACCGTCCTGAACCCATCGATTTCATATTCTGCTAACAGTCATTGGATCTCGATCGACGCGAGCAGCAATACTGTGATAAAATAAACCGCAATCCCGGTACACTACAATTCGATCTTTATCAAAGACAGAAACATGCTGGTACGCATTTCTCCTTCTTATACGAGGCATCACAACAACTTTTCACCAGGCAACAACGTTCAAATGCAATTTGTGTATGAGGAACCGGCTGAACAATTTCCTCATTTAAACACAATGTAGGTGTCGCTACTGGCGCCTGCTTTGTCTGAATGCGCTGAAAAGCTAATCATTTGCATATCACAGCACCTTCTTCCTTTCGTATAAATTTCACGTCTGTAGCATGTTGCCTTCTTGGTGTAGCAATTTTAATGGCCAGTAGTGTATTTTCCATATCTAGAATTATTATAAAATAATTAAAGATATATTAGAGAACAATAAGAAGCAAAAATTCTAAGAACGTTTCCTCTATAATGAAAAATAAATATTTATATTTAAATGACTAACTTCATGATTCGAAAAAAAATTTTCATTCATAACTGGATGAGGAACTTTTCTTTATTAGAGAGATTTTCTTTTAAGAGAAACTTATATACAAACTAATATATTTCTGTTCTTGAGAAAATTCTTTTACATTAAAATTCAAAATGAGCTCAGATGACACGAATTTGTTTTCATTCAAGTCTTCTGCCGGTTTGTCATATTGTAATGGATAGGAAAATGATTATATTTCTATGTATTTCAAAACGTATAACGAAGGTACATGTGAACTTTAAGATGCACTATTTTTATTTATTTTATTAATTTAACTTAAATTATTATTTAAGATTATCGAACAGAATCGGGATAGTAAATAACTTACAGTTTGTGAATCTAACTAGAATATAAGGCTCTATGAAATAAATGGAGTATCATAAGTCAATAATAAATAAATCATTTTACAAAAAATATTTGATTTAATAAATATGATAAATATAAATATGTTTTAGATTTATAACTTACAAATTTCTGAAAAAATGTATCCTTTGTTTGAAGAAATTTTAAAATGAATTTGTGAAGCACATTCTAGATAGCCTAATAATCAGTCATCTAAGTCAATTTTTGCAATTAAAGTATAGTTTTAATCCATTCTATTGAATATTTCTATGGGGTGGGGGTGGGAGTATAACCTTCCTTTTCCCAAATAATGGGAATTACATAATGATCAGTAAAACTTAAAAAGAGAAAAAAAATGATTTTTGCATTTTTTGACTAAGAATAACTGATAAGCATTTCAAATATGTCGTAAAAAATTAAAATCTCTTAAATTTAAATCAATTTAGAAACGAATAATTTCTCCAATTTATTTATAAAACGAATGATTTAAATTCATATTGTAATGAATTAATATTTAGTGTGCTTTACATACTACATGAAATAAATTCATCTTTACTTAATGATTAATAAATATTTATTTTTTAATAGCGGTATCTAGAGAGTCAAATCTCCAATAATATATAAAATAACCAATTCAACTAAGAAATTGGCCAAAATTTTCTTTCCAACTGCTCATTGAAGAACTAATCCCACTGACAAATTTACTTGTTTTTGATTGGTGGACAAAATTATATATTCAACATTTTTGGTGAAAACGATTATTTGTTTAACTCACAGACCAATAATAAGTACAATAAAGTGGCATACACGTGATCTCAACTGTAATGAAAGAAACAACCACTTTATGGTTAAAAATATTTTTATTTAAAATTTGATATTTCAATTTAATGTCATGATATAATTAAATCACAATAAATTAAAAAAATCTTTTACTCCATTCCTTTGTTCAAAATACAAAATAATTTAGATGGGAGAATTTCGACAAAATCTTTTTTAATGAAAATTTAAATGATAAAAAAATATGAATTATATTTTGAGACTTTTAATTATTATCAGTCAATTATTATTCTTGGTAAATTGTGCTTACTAGTTTTAATCAATAAATTCATTGATGAATTTTAAATACAAATGTAAAAAAATGTAAGATTGCGAAAGTTTTTCAGGAAGAAGGAAAAATGGAAAAAAATTATGTGTAATTTAGAAAAACCAATTTTATCAAAAGCATCACACGCAATATAGAATGTTTTGTTGAATGATAAATTTATTCAATGTAAAATAGGAATAATGCTTTCAGGAAGTTTTATGGAATGCTATACAATGTATTTTGACAGTAAATATGTTGAGAATACTATAACCTATTCTTATTCAAATGCAATTTCAATGTAAATTGTTAAGGCTACAGAATTTGCACCATTTTTTTATTTTTCAGAAAAAACAGGTAGTTTAATATTCAACATTTATTTACAAATTTGAAAACTATTGCTTGAAAGTGCATATAAAAACGAATAATGTACGTATAACAATAACTTTAAATATAATATAGACGCATGCATTTATTGCAAAAATTTGCTAGTTAAAGGAATGCCGATAATTTTATCATATTTTCCAGTTATTTCCATAAATAATAGTAGGAGAAGTATTTCCTTATTGTTATTTTCTATAGATTATGTTACAATCTCTTTAATGTTAAATAAAATTGTGGCTTATAAAATATTACCCCTCCCCTTGAAAAATCGCATATAAAAATACTTTTAAATTATAAAATATAAGTTGATTTAACTATATAATGTTTATTAGTCTAGGTTATAGTTTACTTCACATTATTAGGTTTCATTTTTCAGTCAATTTTATTTACCAGTCGAAACTAATTGAGAAGTATTCCACCATTTTTCACATCTTATTTAGTCTTGCACTTAAATAATGATTTTTTTTAATTATAATATTATTTCGATTTTTAGGTTTAAGAATATTAATTAGAACAAATAATTTAGACCCAAAAAAGTTGTTTAGTTTCCAGACAAAAACTACAAAATTTAATGATGAAAAATTAATTTATTTTGTTTACCATGACTTTAAGAATATTCTAGTAATACAATGCCCTAATTAAAAATTTATAATACCTAAGTGAGGAAATTATGCTACGATTGAGTGTGTTTTAAAGAGATGATATTTAAAAAATAGAAAAATATTAAACAAATATCAGTAATATCATGATTCAATGAACAAATAGGGGATAAAATTAACTAAAAATGATGTACTGAGCCTGTTAAATATTTAATTTTAATGATTAAATTTTTATTAGCATATTTATAATTTCTTTTGAAAATTCACAATTAAAAGGTTTTTTATTTATTTTTATTATTTTAAATACATTTTAAATTTTTTAACATAAAATATACATTGTCATATCTGAGATTTGTAATTTATGTTGATGATTTTGATTTTAAATATACAAAAGTAAAAATGCCTATTTAACATAAATCTATTTTATCATTTTCATGATTTTAAAAGTGGGAATATTTTACTTGTGTAACACTTGAACTGTAAAATAGGAAACACTCAAGTAAAGGATGTGTATTTTTATTGTTGTATTCACTGTGCACACCAACCAGAAAGCCTATTCTCTTAGAAATGATAAATGTCTGAATTTAATTGTATTTTATGAGATCTTTCTTTTTTACTTGGAAATAAAGTGACCTTCTCGTGAAAAAATTTCGTATCAAAAAGCCATTTATTTGTACCGAATCTTTTGAATTTCATAAATTTTGAAAAGGATTCATGACTTTGGAATAGTTTTCAGTTATTTGAAAATAATTTAGTATCCCATCACTTGGTTTTGTTTTAACCAAAGGTTTTTACGCGAAACACATTTTATAATAAAAAAAAGGAAACAATTGATTGAACAACACTTTCAGTTCAATTGGCAATAAATACTGGCAGTTAGATTTAATAATTACATGGCCTATCACTATCAACTCCTGTTGATAAAATGTCAATGATTTGGTAGTTTTTAGATAAATAACAAGCTTAAATTACTTTTAATTTATCTAGGAAACAATTTCCATAATTGATTTTTCTAGGACTTAATTCATAGATGTATTGTAATATCCAGGAATTTATAATTAAGCTTTTTTTCTCAAAAATGAAACTGCAATGGATTATTTTGATAGTTTTGATTGTTTTGATTCCGTAAAAGAAAATAATACATATAGAAAAGTTATATTATGAAAAATATTTCATAATTTTTCCATATAAAATGAAATACTTTTTAATTAAGCAATTGAATTAATTTTTATTATTATAAATACAGCTTTTTTAGTACCTGTATTATTATTTTATTATTTACATGTTAATTCATTTTTAGTAAATTTTAATTTCTTTTATGAATGTGTACTTTTTAAACAAATTAGATAAAGATTTTATAAATGGACTCTTTTAAAATATGATAATTGTAAAGATTTGCCTATAAAATAAGTTTCTTTTGTGTTGTATTGTTCAAGTAAATGACAATTTTTTCAATTTTAAAACGCTTACTCATAAGTTTTACGAAAACATTAATATATTCTTAGTATTTTTTCAGTGACATGATTTCGAAATTTTTTTATCGCATCAGTTTTTTTCTTAAGACGTAATATCCATTACATAAAATCCTGCATGAAGTTAAAATGGTACCTGGGACATGATGGATAAGAATATATATTGTAATCAACTTTTATATCTTTTAAAAGGTTTTTCAATTTTCACTCGAATTGAACAATTAATCTAAAATGATCAGTCTATATTTTTCTTTATAACAATAAAAAAAGTCATATTTTGTTGAAATATGCATATTAGACTTCAGCAGTATACAAAAAGAAAATGCTAAATACAGATAAAAAATTTGCCTACCATTATCTCAAACGGTTGACATAAAATTATACCAGTTAATGAATTAAATCATGAATTTGTTCTCTTAAGAAATAACTTAATAAAATTAACATTCCTTACTAAAATTCTCAAAAGCTAATAAAGAAATTTTTTTCTAAAAAAGACATGAACATTTTCAAAATAATTTATTTGTAATAACTTTTAGAGTTTTCTTTGGATCCAGTGTACAAACTTATTAATTTGTTTCATACAAGGTCATTTTTTGCATGAAAAAAGTTTCATTTTTAGAAGTTATTTTCATTTTTATAGGATATGTTTTCACTGTAGAAATGACAGCTAAACGGGTAACATGGTTTGATTCAAATATCAAAATTTTTTTTCATAATGAGATTTTTTATTATATAGAAAAAAAAGGCTAATGTAGGTAACGTAAATCGCGACTTTATGGGTACTTTAATTAATAAATGAAAACAATACGAAAAACTAAATTAATATTAACCTAAAATTAGAGAAATAAAAAACATTATTTTGAATCTTTAATAACACGCTGCTTAAATATCTTGTAATTCTATAATGAATCAATTTTTGGAAATAAAATTAACTCTCAGTATTCGGAATTTTATATTTAATGAGCATTATAATTCCTTAAAGAGAGAGGGGAGAATAACATTTACAGAAAAAATTAACTACTCTATTTTTAGATTTTATGAATTCACTTATAAGTCAAGTCAATTTACATTGCTAGAAACAAGTATAGCTCGTAAATCTTTACAAATTAAACAACAATTTTAAAATAAATTTTATCATGAAACAGCGAACAAAACATTGGCTTTATTATAATAGTGTTTCAATGAATTATAATATTCATGATTTCATAGTAAAATTACATTTTTCGTAAATTCATCAAATGAAATTCGTATTCAAAATATTAAACTTAACATGTTTTATATTAAATAATTCTTTGTAAGAAATATCTGTAATTATAGCATGTAACAAGAAAATTTCGAAGGTCACAGTATCTTGATAATGATTCTTAATAAAATTTTTTGAAATGGTAGTCTTGAATGGGGAATATTCCTTTTAACTCAATGCGTTAACTTGTTAAGATTATATTGTTACAAGATTATATTGTTATAAGAAATTTTTCAGATATCTGGGTGCATTGAATTTTTATTTACTTTAATAACATAACATATCAGGATAGAGAGAAATATGAATTGCATTTTAAGAGTTGAATAATTAATTAAGTTTCTTGGTAATCAAATATTTTAATTCACATGGGCTTTTTTTTAAATCATATTCCAGTTTATTTTATAGTTATGTTATTGATAAAAGAAAAATAAATTTTCGACTGGTTTATAATTTAATAAATATGCTGTAACTTAATTTCAGTTTATAAAGGAAAAAAATATATGAAAATAAATAAATATGACTTCAATATTTATGTTATTTTCTAATAAACATTAATTGTATATCATGAGCTAGATATGTTAGATCATGTCATTCTAATTTACAGTTTTCTCATCGTAAGTCCAGTTATTACAAATTGAGTTAACAAAATTTTTTATGAAAAAGGAATATTATTTGTCTTTTAATGAATATAGTGCGTATGCAAAAAAACGCATCCAAAATTTTCCTCAATTCGTCCGTTTTTGTCCAACTGGATGTCACGCTTTGTCAAGCACAGTGTCAGGGTCGGTTGGACACAATCAACAATTCTC
>JAPDSC010140254.1:0-36114 GCA_026290005.1 Latrodectus geometricus
ATTGATGATCAATGGAAAGCAGATTTGTTATTTTTAAAGCCATTTTCAAAATCTAATGACAACTACTTGTTAACAGTCATAGATATTTTCAGCAATTATGGTTGGGCTCTGTCTATTCGTAGAAAAACGGGAGAAGTGACTAAGGCATTTAAGAAAATATTTAAAGCAAGAGTTCTTAAAACCCAGACAGACAAGGTGCTAACAATACCGATAAATACATAGATGTATTGGATCAGCTGATCCGCTATTTTTCACTAACTAGTTAGTGAAAAATTATAATAACTCTTACCACAGAAGTATAAAGATGAAGCCAGTCTAGAAGAAAACAGTGATGAAGTCTACTGCAATTTGTTCAAACAAAAGGTCATACATAAACCCAAATACCAAGTAGGAGATAAAGTTCGAATATCAATGTATAAAACGTCTTTTAAAAGATGTTATCAGGCAACCTTTACAGAAGAAATATTTGTCATCTTTGACGTATTGAAAACCGATCCATTCACTAATAGAATAAAGGACTTAAGCAATAAAGATGTGAAAGGAATCTTTCATGAAAACGAGCTGGTAAAATATGATTAGAGAGACAATGTATATAAAATCGAGAAAATCCTCGAAAAGATTGGAAATAAATGTCTAGTAAAGTTGTTAAGTTGTCCAGAGAGTAGCTGAATAGATAAAAAGTTTTAGTGCTTTAGATTTATTTTTAATAGCCAACAAAAGCTATTAAAAATTATACTTGCTCCTGTTTAACGCTTCGAAGATGTTCGACATATTTCTTCATTATGATCCAGCTTTTTCATCATTTTAGCTAACTTAAGCGGTACCTAAGTGCGTTTTCTTTACTTAAAATTGCATATTTCTAATTTAAGCATTACAGGTGATAATTTTAAAGCACATAGTTCTCCATTACCTTCTATTCCTTTACCAGTGATTCACGGAAGTTATGAACATTTTAACAAATTTAACACTGGCTTTGAAAATTTAATTAATTACCATTCATATTTATCATTTTCTCAATGTTTTATTTACGCTTTTTTGTACAGGGCAATTCCAAACTAATTGAAACTTCGGATGATAGTTATGAATCACTTATGAAATAACTAACTTATCGTTATGAAAATAAAAGAACTCTGGTTGTTATCCATATAAACCAAATAATACATTTTCCATGTATATAACACATGAATCCGCAAAATATTTACGAGAATTGTTAGATAATGTAAATAAAAATCTTAGAGTTTTAAAACTTCTTAAATTTGACCGTGGTTTTTTCAACTGTTGCGGAAAAGAGAGTTTCAGCTGAAACTCTCTTTTCAGCAACAGTTGAAAAAAAATATATTCTTTGCTGATTAAGTTTTTCCGTTCTGGAAGCAGTTCTTCATATTTATAGATAAGTGTAAATAACTCAACCAAAATCACATCTTCTAAGGGGATATTATACCCATTTAAACATTTACTAAGATTTTTCACTCTGCTTTGACTCTGTTGCAGTAAAGGGAAAGGAAAACTAGTCATTGCCTTTCCAGAAAAGTACTACACATGTAACATCAATTGCCAAACAAATTCAAAAGTATTGTGTAACTACTTGGATGGTGTTTGTATTGCTCCATGGCAGAAAAAGGATTTCTCTGATCCTAAAAGTTATGTAGTTGATAATAAACTTATCTTTAAAAATGTTTCATTCCTTTGAAGATTTTATTTGAATTGCTTAAGTAGCATATTGATAATCATTAAAATGTAACTAAATATAAAAGTCGCTAAGTGTCTAAGAAAATTAATTTATAATGATTAAGCTAAATAAAAATTGAAAAAGTACACAAGTAAATTCTAATTTATTTTTAATATAACTTATAAAATGATATTGTAATGTATTAAGATGGTAGACATTTAAACTTATAAAACCATTTAAAGTATTCCTCGGAGGATTAACAATTTAATACGAATACTTTGAATAATTTAATGCAAATATTTATAAAAAAAAAATTCCTCTGTATATAATTTCAAATATATGAATATATTAATGTTGTATAAGACTTACATTTATTTACTAAATTTATTTTTTTGTACTTTCTTTAAAATTTAAACATATCCTCAAGTTAACATATTATATTCGTCTCCTGTCAGTTATTTCATATTTTCTTCATCCTTTATCCATAGCAATGATTCTTATTTCATCGTCTGATAGGGTACGATTGTCTGAATGTCTTTTTTTTTTTTAAATTAGACTTGAACTTCTGTCTGGACAGTTCGTGGATGAGAAACATTCTTGAACACACTACTTATGAGCCCGAGTAGTCGGGATTTAAAAAATATAATGAAAAGTATAAATGTGTTTTAAATTGTTAGCAAGCATTTTTAAAAGTTCAGACCTTTATGTCTATTTATTAAACAGTGCTAAACGACATTTATATGCATTTTAAAAAAATCACAAATTCTTGAAGTGGCTAAAAAATTAAGTGCATACTATTTAATGGAAATTTGGGAGCACTAGTCGATAATTTAACTATTTTTTAAGGAAACTTCATGTGGCAATTTATGAATGCAAAGGTTTCTTTTTAGATGTTGTACGTTATGTTTTTATTTTTGCATAATAAGTAAGTCCAGTTGTATAAATTTTTCCAGAAGATATTTCAAGAACCAAATCCTATCAATATATCAACATAAATAAAAATGATAATTTTGAGAAGCAGTAGTATTAATACTGCGATACATAAACGAATCCTATTTTGTTCCATATTTTCTGATTCGCAATATCATATAATAGCATATTCCACACACTTGATATCAAAGAAATTATCCTTAATCTACTGATATTCTGTAAGATTTTTGATAAATTGAGAGCTTTCTCAATTAAAATGAGACACTTTCATATTTGTGACAAAACGTGCTGCATTAACTTCACCAGATGCTTGCTTAGGATTATTATTCCATACTATCACCAGATGCTTGCTTAGGATTATTATCCTTAAAAAAAAGTAAAAGCCTTATAGTCACTTGTAAAAAATCTCCACTCTCTAATGAATTTGTCTCAAGGCACGAGCACGACCATTTCAAAATCCTCTTTTGTACAACCGTCTCCGATACCGTCATTTCTGCTTGTACTTCCTCCCTCTGAACATTTTCGTGGTCCTGTAACAGTTAAAACACGACTCGGCACGTTTATATTTATACGCTTCGTTATCTTAACTCCATCTTCAAAAAATCATAACTTAGAAACGCACTTGCAATCAAATCTCGATATCCTCAAAACATTCACTCAACAAAAAATTACTAGTACAATAATTTTTTTAGGCCTAATTATCATGTAAGCAACTTTTATTTCTGCATTAAATGGATAAGCATGCCAAATATTTTAAAAATAACCAAGCCACTTAACATGAGATGGCTCAATATCACTTATAAGCCCACATCCTCCATTTTTAGATCTATCCCACCATTTTATAAGACGCTTATTTTATAAAGACTTTTCATGATGAAATGTAAAATCTTTTCCGCATCGTGGAGGTTCCCAAATCCAAATTCCACAAGGTTCTTTTAACTGTTCAGTGCTACACTCACGAAGACTCTCAAAAATATTCTTCTAACCGAAATATTGGCCTCGACAGTTTGTTTCAAGAATATTGATGTCAATCGCCTTAGCAAGAATATCTCCAAATGAAGCAGGTTGGCCAGTAGATATAGTAAACATCCATACTCTCTAAAATTGCCATCTTTCTTACAGTAATTTGAAGCTTCCTCAGGAGTATCACAACTTCTTTCAAATTAAAAACTCATTCTGTTCATTTACAGGGTAAGTGATCCTACTTTATGTAATTAGAGTGAATGGTGCTTTTCCCTAAGTACATCTTTATAAAAACGTATCCTCATAGATATCTGGATTATCAAAAATAAATCCATAATTATCATTTATCGAGAACTAGAAGTTTCAAAAAATATTTTTGGCTCATTTGATTCCAGATTTAGATTACTTGAGCATCAACAACAGAGAAGAGTATATTTTCAATTTTAACTATCTTTATAATTTATTAAAAAAAATAAAATAAGTTCAAGTAAGAAAATATAATGAGAAACAACGAATATATAATAGACGTAACGAGAAGCAAGTTATTGCCTAACCAGAAAAGTACTGCACATGCAACATTAATTGCCAAGCAATTTAAAAGAATTTTTTTGCCGACTTTAATGGTGTTTGTGTTGTTTCTCGTGGCAAAAAGGATTTCATTCAGTTTAAAAGTCGGATAGCTAGCAATGAACATGTTTTGAAATGCTTAATTTCGTTGAAAATTTTATTTGAACTTTTAAATGAATATATTAATAAAAATTAGAGATTTGTAATTAAATTTTAAAAATGTGTCTAAAAAATTCTTAATGCATATAATATATTAAAACATGATCAAATTTGCAAAAGCTGTATTTCAGAAATTACAATTTATTTCTAAACAACTAATAAAATGATATTCAAAAATATTGAAGCGAATGTAGAAATTTAAACTAATAAAATCATTTAAAATATTTTTCAGAGAATTAACAATTTCATGCGAATATTTGGAGTACTAATATAAAAATTGCCACTAAATATACCTCAAATATTTTAATTTTTGAAGATGTTACTTAAGAATATTATTTACTATATTTTCAGCTTTCATAATAATTTTTTGAATAATAAACATATTCTCAAGTTAACATTTTATATTTGACTGCGAGCAATTATTTCATATTATCTGTGTCCTTTATCTATAGCATTATTTTATTTTCTAATAGGGTACAATTGTCTGAATGCCTATTTTGTTTTTAATTATACTTCTTTCTACTCTCTAACTCCGAAGAGCCCATGCATAAGAAATATTGATGCATACATTGTATATGAGCCATGAGTAGTGGAGATTTAAAAATATAATGAAAAGAAAAGTACAAATGTAGTTTTTATTGTTAATAAACATTTTTAAATGTTCAATCAGACATTTATGTCTAACTATTTAACAGTACTTAATGATATATATAATTTATATGCATTTTAAATAAATATATTCTTGAAGAAACTAAAAAATTGCTTTATGTGTATATAATTTAATGGGAATTCGGGAGGACAAGTCAATTTGTTAACTATATTTTAGTCATTCAGAGTTAGAGTATGATTATTAACGTGGTTTCTTTCTAAATTTGGTGTTTTAAAATTCAAAACTCCACGGTTGTTCGTTAACACTGAATTAGAACAGTATGAAAATAAATAGACCTTTCATGTAATTAATACCACTTTGAAGATATAAGTTGCCAGAGCCACCAGTGCATTCACAATAAGCTGCTAACTTTAAGCAATTTATAACGATAATTTTCTTTTGATGTGAAAAATGACGAGAAATAGTGTTCAAATTTCAACTGTTCAGCTGGAAAAAAATTCTGAAATATCACTGGACAAAAATGGCTGAAACTTGAGCTCGGATATTATGCAATGTTAACTCAATGGAGCAATGTTAACTCAAGCAATGGATGCAGTTTCCATGGTTATAGAGGCAACTGTAATATACTACAGGCCCTACATCAATCAGATCGTACACCTTTCAGTGGTTATACCTTCTCTCCTCCTACCTATATGCATCACCTGATTATCTTAGAAAAAGAGATGGCCAAATCAGTTAGTTTTAAATAACTAGTTAACTATGTTGCGTTTCAAGGAAATAATGAGTTATAAAAAAGAGTTATTAAGTAACGTTTCACAAGAAGTTATTCCAAAAAATCTATTCACAATGGCGTTCTTGGAAATCCCGAATGGTCCGAAAAGAAGTTGTATCGCGCATGGAGAGACAAAACAATTTTTGAGGAAATGGGTAGGGTCAGACAATTTTTGCGAATATGATAATCGAAAATCACATAAAAGAAATTTGAATTAATTATTTTTGATATTGTTTATTTAATTTTTTTAGTAATTTGCAGTTTTATTCTGCGTTATATAAAGAGATAGCATTTAATTCTAGGTTAATTTTTGTTTAATGTATTTGCAAGTCCTTTTTGTTTAATTACTTATTTTTATTGTTTTGCAAATTGCAATTAATTATATTAAGTTTATAAATTTTTTTACAGCCAATTAATTTTTCTCAATTAAAAGTTCTTAAACAATGTGTCTAAAAACAAAATTTTTATTTCTTGTATCATTTCCTTCCCACAATGATGTCAACTGAGTATTAATAAATTCATCATCATTTTAAGTTATAAAATACTACCAAATTTGAATCCTTTTAAATCTCACATAATTCATTTTCTCCCAAGATATATGTACATATTCCTCATAAAAATTTTATTTATAAATACTTACAAACTATAACCGATTTCAATACTATTAAATTTTTCTTTTGAACAAAGGATTACTATTGGATATTTCACTTATACTTGTATACATCTTAAATTATATCCACTTGAAGAAAATATTTCTCTAATTAGAAACATTAATATTGAAAAGTTGAATTTTCATCCAAATTTCGTAGTTTTTACCATCTTATCAACTTTTAAGTATTACATTAACATTAATTAATATCCATAGACACCATCTATAATTATGCATGGTAAGTCAGTAACGATTCCACAATTTTCAATCAGCGAAAAATAGTTACTATAGATTAACCAGTTATATACAAGAAACTAATTTATATTAAATAATTAATTATATAGTATAGTTTCATTCTAACATTTTGCTCAAATTTTCGTTTTCATATAAATTATCTTAGTAAAAAAATAAATTGACTATATATAAATGTCATATTATAAAATATATTTATGAACATGAATTATATTAATGTATGTATTTTAGTAAATAATATTTTGTTTAAATATTAAAAACATTATGTGTATAAACCTCAATTTTTAACATCTAATAGAAACTATTAGAAGTTATGGATTTGCCTTTTTAGTAAATTATATTATATACACGTGATTTTACTTAGTAAATAATTTAATTGTGAAAGTTATCTTAAATAATCCCTCCAAAAATTTGGCAGGCATAGCTGACCATTGGACGCAACATTGACCTTTAAATGAGTAGTTTATTTTTTTAATTTAGTTCTGATCTGTAGCTTAATAATGGGTATAATACTGCCTTTGCTGCCCTATATTTTTTAATAATTTTGATGAAATGCGATTTATATGTTAATCTTTTATCTAAAGTTAATCCTAAATATTCTACTTCATTAGACCATGGTACAATTCGGTTATTAATTTTAATATTACTATCTGTCATTTTATTACTTTTAGTGAAAACTATTGCTTGGGTTTTTCCTACATTAAGTTCAGTTTTCCACGCGTTAAACCGTTGCGTTGTACCAAGTTTATTTAAGCGTTAATTTAAGGTTTTTACAATTAATTCTTTATTTTTATTTTTAGTTAAAATCAAGGTGCTATCAGCAAAAAGTTCTAAAATTGTGTTTGCTTGTTTTGGGATGTCATTTATAAATAATAAAAATAGCATTTGTCTTAGTTTACTGCCTTGCGGTACTCCGCTAAAGATATTCCTAATTTCTGAAAAAGTTTTTCTTTATATCTGACTTGATATTTTTTATTGCATAAATAACTTTGAATTAGTTTAATTAAGCTGCCTGGGAATCGTAAAAATATTAATTTATAAATTAAACCGTCTATCCAAACTTTGTCGAATGCTGTAACTATATCTAATAGGACAGCGACTTTGTGTTCTTTATACTTAAATCCTTTGTGTATATTTCCCGTGTCTCTTAAGAGTTGATACACTGTTGAGAGCTTTGGTTTTCAATACAAGCTCTCAACAGTATATCAACTCTTTCAAATTTTCAGGTTTGAGTATTTTATTGTTATTACAGAATTTTTATATTCCATCAAGTATTACATCCTCAGCAATTTTGCTAAATGAGGATAGTAAGCTTATCGGTCTATAACTACCTGGTTTGTTTAAGTTTTTTCCCTGTTTAGGTATCGACCTAACTTCTGCTAATTTCCAGTTTACTGGGAAGTGTTTTAAATTTAGCATCGCGTTTATAATGAATGTTAACTGGACAACAAATTTTAAAGTTAGATTTTCAACCATATTATTGTTTACGCTATATTTATTTGGCGCTTTTTTAGTTTTAAGTTTTTTAATTGAATCTATCATTTGATCCGGAAGCACCATTTCTGTGTTTTCTTCTCTATTACTTGTATTAAAATTTTTAACAATTTCGGCTACTCCTTTATTTATTAGATCGTTTTCTACCATGCTATTTTTAAATTGAGTTTCTAAACTATTGGCTATTACCTCAATTTTGTTCTTTTCTGAGTACGCAATTTTTATTATTTTGATTATCATCTAGGAGTGGGATATAAATTTGTTTTCTTTTAAATTTAAGCGTTGTTTCCCAAAGGGAGCCTTCTTGGGGGTCTAAATTCTCAAGGTAGTTGTTCCATTTGTTTTGGTTAAATTCATAAAGTTCTTTTCTTATTTTACTATTTAGTCTATTAAATTTTTCTTTGTCTGGGGCGGTATCTGGTTCTCTGCCATGTTTTTCTTGCTTTATTTCTGTCTTTATTTAATAGTTTTATATTCTTTGGTATTTCATTAAAATTTTTATTTTTGATTTCAGTTGATACTTTCACGTGCGTTTCTTTAATTTCATATGTTATTTCCTCAACTCTATTTTCCAAATCTGTGATATTATTTATTTTTGAAAAGTTTAAGATTTAATATTTAAATTTTCCTGATATTTTTCCCAGTTTGTTTTTAGGTTATTTTTTAATTTCTGATTTGGTAGATTCATATCAAAGCAAATCAGTATTGGTTTGTAATCAGATGATAAGTCATCTAAAGATTCTGTTGAAAAATTAAAATTAATATCTCTGACCATTGCAAAATCAATTACATTGGCTGATGTATTAAAAAATCTAGTTGGTGTATCGGGCGCGATTACGTCTAATTTAGTTTTCTCAATAAAATTAAAAAGATTTTTGCCGTTTCTGTTTGCTTTTGGACAGTTCCAGTATCTATGTTTACAATAAAAATCTCCTGCAAAAATTATTTTATTTACTGTTTACAGATTTTCAATATCGTAAAAATTGTATCTGCTTTCGGTTGGACATAAATTGAACCTACAATGATGTTTAAGTTTTCTTTAATTTGTATTTCTACTAAAGTTAGATCTATTTGCCTAAGTGGGGGGTTTGGGATTTTATTATGGGGTATGTGATTTTTAATTTGAATTGCAGTGCCTTCGTGTATTGATCCTGCTCTAGGTGTGTGGTAAAAACTGTAGTTTGCAATTTTAAGGTTTTTGCCTGCGCTCAATTTAGTTTCTTATAATAAAATTAAATCTGGATTTTTATCGTTTGCGAAGATTCTTAATTCTGAGATTTTATTTCTTAAACTGTTGCAATTCCAGTGACATATTAAAAAGCCATTTAGTTTATTAGATATTATTTAAAGTTCCTTTATTATTTTGCTGCATAAAGCTTACAAGTGTAAAAAGTTTATTTGCCTGCTTATCTATGCTTTCAAGTTTGACATTTATTTTTTTTAAATTTTTTCCAAATATAGTACTAATTATGTTACAGAATCTTATTACTTCAGTCAAATTGCTTAGGGTATTTTCATTTAGTAGGTTTTCAGTGTTATTTTGTTGAATTTGGGGACATTTAATTCTGTTTGTTTTGGTTTTTCTGTTACATTGTTTACATTATTTTTGTTTAAAGCCTGGGTATAACTAAAAATTTTCCTAATTAGGTTTGAATTTATTTGGGGTCTGTTTTGAATGTTTTTATTTTTTGGTTTGGGGGCCTTTTCACATCCTAAATAGTTAACAGTATGTTCTGCTCCGCAGCTTACACATTTGGGTTTTTTCCTGAATTGGTTTTTTGCATTCTCTAGTTTGATGGGGGCCTGCACATTTTAGACATTTTGGCTGAATGTGGCACAGCGATAACCCGTGATTCCATCCCTGGCAGTTATAGCACTGAAAAGAGCTACTCCTGGCCTGAATGGTTCAACAGAGTACATCACACCACAACATTCATTTAGTTTATATATTTCCTCAATATTTTCCGTTCTTCCAAGTTCGATATGAAACGTTTGTAGGGGGGCCTGATCTTTAGATCTTTTAAGTTTTGTGACTTTAATTACGTTATAGCTTAGCTCTTTACGTTATCTTGATAAACAGATCTTGAAAAACGTTATCTTGATAATAGAATTTCTCAAAAACACGTTATATATTAAATGGTTATCAATTTATAGCGAATTGTAGTTAATTGTTAATTTAAATAACGATTATCTCTACTTCAATCGGACCCTACAATTTTAACATCCTTCTCTAATTCTATGACTTTAAGGAATTATATTTCAGAAACATATATGGCAACAACCAACATTTAGTCATTGCATGTTCTTTGTTTAGCAATTCTCTATTAGCGATCAATCTATTATTAATTTATCGGGTCGTAATTTTTTTGTAAGAAGTATTGTTTATTTGCTCAGTTAGGTTATAAAAAAATTAATCACGTATATTGTCTCAATTATGTTTGTTTCTAAAATGCGAAGATCGAAAAGTACTGAATCTGTAAGAAATCCCAACTCTCAAGCTTGTAAGTTAATCTCGTCAAATGTGTCTAATGCTCCGTTTTTAAACTATCTTAATCTAATAGACTTGGAATCTAAAGAAAATATTTATAACTCAACAGTACCGTGGCATCATATTCCTTTGAGTGAGGATGCTATTCTGCGTTATAGTTCTCAATTGGTTTTTAACTATTACAAAGATGCAGTGTTAATTGAAATCAATAATTGTGACTTAACTGAGCTTTCATGTTTTATTAGAAAAGTTTTGAAAGTGACAAAAATGTTTGGGATTCCTTTAGTAGCGAACACTAGCTACTGCTTATATTATGATATCTTACAAAGCTTATTCGATCACGGCCTAAATGATTCAAAGTTACTACTCACACTATGGAACACATTATGTGTTTCTGACAAACTTAAGGTTGCAGTTTTTTCTGGATTAATTGAAGAACGGCAGAACTCTGCCGAAATATTAGAAATTATTTTAAGAAGTGCCCTAAATGAGCGATTCAATTTCTGGGGTGCTTGGACTGAAAATCATGAACTAAAACATTTTCCTTATTGTCCTGTTACAGCAGCACTTCTTGGTGGAAATGAAGAACAAATGAATGTATTGCTGAAATATGGATTTGAACCAAATTCTAAAAGGATAGCTACTTACGACAAGCATTTTATGTACTAGTAAGTAAAAATACTTTTTAACAACTATATAAAATTATTATGAGAAACCTTACAATATAAGGTTATACTTAAAAATGAAATTAAATAGAATAATGAAAAAAATTCTTAAATTTTGACACTATGTAACAAACAACCTAACATTTAAGCCATTGTATGATATTTAGATTTCTAGTGCATATTGCTTTTTTTGAGCAGTTTTCATAGATAGTCTATATCAGATAAAAATCTGTGCTTGTCCCACATTTTTATCTTATGCCTGTGTGTATGGATACCAAAAGTGCAGAATCCATGGTGATTTTTTTGTAATTGACTGTATTTGAATTTAAATTATTCCAAAGATTATAATCATACCACTAGTCAGCCATAAACAAAATTTTAATGCTTTAAAATTTAATATTGTTTCATGCACAACTGATAATCGAAGATTAAGTCTTAAAAATTCATCATGCTATTTCCTTCTGGAATGAGTTTATAGATAGTAATCTGTATTTATTTATTGCAGTGGAGAAAACTATGGTAAATAATAGTATTAAGTAAGAAAAAACTATAAATTTTTTCAGAGGAGCAGTTATTTTAATAAAAAGTTGTCATTTATTTTAATTTTTATGTTTTTTTCTGTTTACACAACAAGTCATACATTTAAAATTTTGATCTATTATTTGTGCTTAAAGTTTATTGATCTATATTTATGCTGTAAATATCAGTTTGGGGAAAAAGAAATCCGTTTTATCATTTGATGGCTGTAATAATCGATATCTTGTTAAGTTTCATTCATACAATTTCAGATTCATGCTCTTTAGAAAGATCATATTTTTCATTAAAAAAATATTTTGCTGTTTTTCATTTGGTCTATGTAGTTTTAATATACAGTGTGTTAAAAAGGGAAGTCAACAAAATGAAATTGCTGCATAAATATTGCTAAAATGACAAAAATGTCTGAAGTTGACAAGCATTTTGTTATCAAGAAGCTAAAAGATTAGCCACTACACAGTTTGAAATCCTTTGCTGTAAGCTAATCAAAAACAGAAATGAAGCCTTGAAGTTCATGTAAAAATAATATATTTTTTTTTTCCCAACCTAATATCATATTAATATTATCATCCGAAATATATTTTGTGCCAAATTACTAAGACACTTTTTTCATTAGCTGTAGTCATCATCATCAGCAGTGTCTTTTATGATTAGCAGTGTTTTGTTTAATTTTTATTGACTTGTATTGATTTACAATTTATTTCAATTGAAATTTTATAATAAAATGAATAATATTCAATCAAAGCATAAAGCTTTATGTAAATGTGATTTCTATAGTTACATTATATTCCTTTATTTTATTTAAGAAGTTTACTTAGATAAAATAAAGGAATATAATGTAACAATAGAAAGAGTTATTCTTTCCTAAACTTTGAACAAAATAAATTTATGTAGTTAAGAAATTTTGTATACATAAGTCTAAAAATGTATTGTATCTTAATTATTACTTTAATAATACTTTAATAAAAATAGAATAGAATATTTATTTATAGGCCCTATTTTGTTTCTTACTATTGTTTTCCATTTTCATATAAATTCAAGGTGTGCATTTAATATTTTATAAGTGATTGCTTGTGATTTAATTTTTCATTCCGAGAGCTTTAAAATTTATTTTTTTATTAAATGATTAAATCTAATTTTGAAATCTTCATAAATTTTCTTTTTGTATTGTTAATACTTATGATTTATAAGCTATTTTTTAATACATTTGTTTTTTTCCAGTGGAAACAAAGTTTATGATTGGCTGAGGAAACCTCTTTTGGAAAGCATCTCATCTAGAAAAAAAATTATAACCGATGTTCTTATCTTTTTAGCCAGCATAGCTATTTCACAATCTCACTCGAAAAGAATTTCAATGCTGTCTTGTTTTCACCTTCTGTGGGATGTGATTCCAACCCCCTATGTTACTCTGAAAGAATTACGAAATGAAATTCAGTCACTATTTTCATCCGTACACTATTGCAGTGATGTTTCTTATTTTCCATCCACGCAAAGCATGTTTTCGAGGTTGTGTGAATTTTACGAAATTGTCATGTTGATGTATGAGGAAGAACCATTGCAACCTCGCTCTCTAAAACATCTTTGCAAATGTAAAATTAGAAGAGAGTTGCAGAAATCTTGGAATCTTCCTATGGGTATTGATAATCTGCCACTTCCTAATCACCTAAAAGAGTATTTACATGTCAGTTTGTAAAGGAACTTTCACTTTAGTGGTAGAACATTTGAAAAACATTTTCTTGTATATTTCTGTACTTTATATAATCTAGTGGTTTTCTATTTATTACAAAATTCTTAATCCAATATATGTAAATACTTTTAATTTTGTTAAAAATAGTTTTAATGCATGATTTATTCTTTTTTGATTATTTCAAACTTATTTAAATTGTATAGTTTTGTTTCTGCCAAATCTTAACTTTTCTGCCAATAAATATAGTAATATTCTATTCTTTTAAAAACTGATATTTTAGAAAAGGTTATTTTTAAATAGAAGGATTGCTGTGTCATTATTAACCTACATACTTTTTTTAGTTAAAAAATTTTGGAAATAGTTTACCTGCATTATAAAAATTGTTTTGAAATCACTAAAATAAATAAAAAAATTGTTTAAAAATTATATTGAGCAAAACGTATTTTGATTTTGAATATGTCTGTAAATTGTAAATTACAATTGAGTAAGAAAAATGTTGAACAAATTTCATACTTACGGATCGCCCCATAATCCAATAAGTTGTCAGCAGGGAGTTTAAAGAATTTGACCTAAAAATATTTATTTATGTAGCTGAAGTTGAATAATATTTCATAAATTCAATTACATGAAAGACACATTTAAATAAAATTAATATTGGAGGATAATTATTTTATTTTTGATGTAATCAAATCTTGTTTGTCATTTGTAATCATCGCTTGAGTTGTAGTTTTTCAGAAATGCAACTGAAGTTTCCAAAAATTGTGGTCTAGGTGAAATAATGCAATTCCATAATGATTTTTGTTTTGCCTTTCAATAAGACTTTATAATTTTTGATTGTCTGATAACAAAGCCTTTTTATTGTTTTAAATAAGCCTAACTTCTTCTAAAATGAATTATTCTTGCAGTAATTTAACTGTTTTTTTTTTTTCTCTCTCCCAAAGAATCCTTTGTGAATTTTGATATTTTTTCTAGTTTCCACTTTTTTTTTACTCTGAAAGAAATGAAATCTCTTCCAGAGTTAAAATTTGAAAATTAAGATGTTTTTATCTGTTTTTTAATAAATTGCTGTATTGTGCTCTAATTTATTTATTTTATTATTTTTTTTTATTGCAATGACCCCATAAATCTGTTAATTTCCTAGCTCTGATTTATCCATTTTTTTTCTCATAAGTAGATTTCAACTTGTTACTATTTTTCTACAAATATGAGAAAAAGAAAATAACCATTTTCCTTTATATTCAAGCATGTATGAGAACAATCTCATTATTAGTTGGACTTTACAAAATCATTTCAGTATCATTTTTGATTCAGCAAGTGTGGCTGAATATGAAATCTTTTCATTATAAGTTGTATGTCATGCTTGACATGGTTTTTAAGTTAGTAAAATGTTAGATGGGAAGATATGAAAGTATAGAAAAATTCTGAATTGAAATTTGTGACTAACAATTTAATAATGGAATTTTTATTGCTTTCACATTTGCAATCTTAATTTTTACAATTTTTCTAAAACTAAATATTTGCTGTATAACTGGTAGTTAAGTATGAGAATCATGTATGTAATTCAATATCAAGTATCAAATATAAATTCCTTACAAAATGACCACAATATAACTGCTAAAGTTGCCAATGTGAAAGCAATTCAGCTTAATCTGATAATATTAAAAATTCAAAATATAAGAAGATATAATTTGTTTTACTTACTGCTTTGTAATATTTGTATAATTTTTTTTACTGTGTAAAATATGAAATGATCTTAAATATATTTTGCTATTGCTTATTGTATGTTAAAATAATGACAATATAAATAAAATTAATTTTCTGTGCTTATCTCATAATATGATCTCGATATGAAATTTATTTTTATACATAATTCTATGCACAGCTTCTATTTAACAATGGATATGATTTAATCTTTGAAAATTGATCTGAACACTAAGCAATGTGGGATATTATTGTGTTAAAAACTAAAGGTTTTAGTAGTGAAAGAATTTTTTTTTTTAATAAAAGATCTTATACATATTTCTTACATTTTATTTTAACAAAAAAATTTTTTATCTTGTTAATTAAATTCGATGAAATTTAGCTGTCTCTATTGCAAATACCGACTAATACTAAGTCACCAGAAATTTCCATGATAATTTTACCATGAATCTTTTATTATTAACTGAGCTAAAAAGTTTTTATTATACACATTAACTTTTAA
This sequence comes from Latrodectus geometricus, assembly GCA_026290005.1. Lineage (NCBI taxonomy): Eukaryota > Metazoa > Arthropoda > Arachnida > Araneae > Theridiidae > Latrodectus > Latrodectus geometricus. Next base: position 15,643 of record JAPDSC010140254.1, read on the forward strand.
TGTCATGTTTTCTATTGCTTCTTTATATTTTGTTTAATATAATGATGAAATATTTTACATATCTTTGTTTGAAAAAGTATATAGTATTATCTATCTCATTATTTTATTTAAATAATTAATAAATGTACAGAAAATAGAAAAATATATACACTATATTTAGAAATAGTAGTGTAGTAGAAGTAGAAAAATATATACACTACATTTAGAAATAGTAGTGTACACTTTATAGTGATTATCATGATCTGAAATCTTCACATTTTTATGATTGTTACCTGAAACAAAATAAAATTATATAATAAGTTAATTTTGCATATAATGTATTGAAAAAAAAAATTTCAAGATGTGATGGGTAGTGATCATTTCTGTAAAGGGCTCATAAGCAGAAATATTTATGTGGTATAATAGTAACAGTTAAAAGGAAATTCAAACAATTGACTGGAATTTTTTATTGCCTTCACTTTTGCAATCTTGATTTTTACAATTTTTCTAAAACTAAATATTTGCTGTATAACTGGTAATTAAGCATGAGAATCATATATATAATTCAATATCAAGTATCAAATATAACTTTTTAACGAAATGACCAGGCATTGACACCCACAGAAAAAATCTTAATTGGTTTAAGATTTTTTGCTTCAGGAACTCAACAACAGAACATTGGCGATATAATTCAGTGTAGCCAACCATTAGTGAGTCGTGCTGTGACCGAAGTCGCCAGAAGCCTGGCAGAGCTGCATTCTGAATACATTTGTTTACCTCAAAACGAAGAGGAAAGAAGAGAAGTAAGTAAATGTATATTCTAGCAATTAATATTGTACTAGACAAATTAATAGGATATATGCCAAAATAAGTGTTTGATATTGTGTGTAGTTTAATTTATCTGATAAGAAAAAATTTAAGTTATTTATATTTCTCATACTCAGCAATTTATTAAGAAAAACAATTATAATAATTAAGCAACAAGAATTCCATTCCATTATTAATGATATTATTAATGAGTATTGCATAATTTACAAAAGTGCAAAAAGAGTATTTTTGTTGTCGGAATTGGTTAACAAGAGCAGATGTGGCTTTTCAATTATTTAAGTTTGTTAATAAACATGTGAACCTGCATGTAACAATACTGAAAATAAAGCCCAAAAATAATGAGTCATTTATGTGATGTAATTTGTTGCTCAATAATAAAAATTAATTGATGTTAGAAAAATTGCAGTCACAAAGGTATGAGTATAAAGATTTTTCACATGCATTCATTATTAAAAAAAATGATAAGGAAAACTAGGCAAAAACACTCATTTTCTCAAATAGCACTAATTATGAATAAAATTATTGTATAAGTTTTATGTAATTTTCAATGTATATGTTAAAAAACAATGAAACTGCTGTCAAAACATGTCATCAGGTCAAGTTTTTACCCTTATTGCCAATTATATTATCTCTCTCATAGCTGTGGATTGTTATTAAAGCAAACAGCGCAAAAATAATTTAAACAACATTGTAACAATTTAAACTCTTGCTAATATTGGTTTCTAATAATCTGTTAATTGAAATTAGAGAGAAGGTTTAAAAGTACACCTAAGATGTTCTGTAATCAATTTTAATTATGTGAAAATTCTCATTAAAATGTTAAAGGAATATTATTAGCCAAATAAAAAGAACTATTCTTTTAAATAAATTAGCTTTATTGAATATATAAAGTTGACACATTAATAGCAAAGTACTAATGCATTTTATTTTTACATGGATTCAAAAAATAATTTTTTTTTACAGGTTAGCTCAAACTTCTATAGGTTTTGTGGTTTTCCAGGTGTGCTCGGTGCACTAGATTGCACACATGTTGAAATTCAAAGTCCTGGATATGTGACATCGGTGAGATATTTAGATGCCGCAAAGGCTTTTTTAGCCTTAATGTATAAACCATGAGTGATGTGGATTTGAACATCAGAAATATTGTTGTACGATGGCCAGGCAGTACTCATTGATTTGATTTGAACATCAGAAATATTGTTGTACGATGGTCAGGCATGTACTGTGTTTGACCATTCTTACTTAAGAGCTCACCTAGAAACCGAAGTGCCTAATATGTATCGTGTATTAGGTGATAATGGATATCCTTTGCGGTCATATGTGATGACACCTTTTCTTCATCCAAACTCGGATAGGCAAAGAAGGTAATTTTTGTTCACAATTTGTTTTCTTTTTTTTTGTTGCTTTTTTTAAATTTCCTCTCAATGAGCAATATTACAGATGCATTTTACTGCCTCATAGTTAATATGATATGTGAAATTTCTGTATTTCATTGAATATGTTTTTACTAATTTAAATAATAAAGAAATTATAAAATTTCAAGTGTCGAGTGATAGTTGCATTGAGTTTATTTAAATATTAATAATAAATCATTTTATGTTGACATTTTAAATTTAATTATTGTACATTAAATTACAAGAGTGGTGTACTATTTATAAATCACTCTATAAAAGTGATTAATTTTCTTCTGAATATTTTGATTCTATATGTTTCAATAACATTAGTCACAAAGATAGAAAAAATGTGTAAAGATTATTTATAAAAGAAAATAGATGTACTTATGAAAGAATAGTCAGGATACTTTAATGATATGTTATCAGGCTTTAATGAATATTACAGAAAAATTTATCATTTAATAGATTTTTATGGGCAAGATAATTTAATAAACAAAGTTCATATTATACGTATAATATGACTAGTTCTAATCAAAAGAATTTCTTAAAATGTTATGCAATTCATGATTCATTTCCAATTGCTGTATTCTGCACTTTACTTTAAAACTAAAAATAAATTTTGTTTTGCTAGTTCATTATTTGTGAATGTGTCAGAATAAAACAAAAAAAAAAAAGCTTTGATGTAAATATTTATCCTCTCATTTATAAGTATAATGCAGCTCACATCTTGGGGAGAAATGTCGTGGAGCGCCAATATGGAGTTTGGAAGTGAAGGTTCCAATGCATTTCTCTGCCTTTGCAGTGCAGTTTACAAAATGCACAATCATTGTAGCCACAGCTGTACTGCACAACATCGCATTAAGAATGGGTGACAGCTACAGCATAGAAATTCCACATGAGGATAAAGACCAAGACAGCAACTATTTAAATAATGATTGTCCTGGCATTTCAAAAAGAAATGCCATTGTCAACTCTTATTTTTAATTTTTATGCACAATAAAGATTTTTCATTCATATTTTGACAGTGTTTATTTTATAAATACAAATTTCCCATATAAAATTTTATGTATTTTTTTAAACATATTTAATTTTGTTCTATTGTGCAAAATAATATATTGAAAATTACTCTAAATTTAAAAATGTTGCCTTTGAGGTTGACATGTTCTTTTACACAATATTTGTCCAAAAACATTTTTTTAAATGCACAGAAACTTAATTTAACTGTAGAAAACTACATTTATCAGTAGCTTAAACTAATGTTAAAAATTTCATACTTTTTTAGTTTCACATTTCTTGAATAAATTTACTTCATTTTTTGTTTTACTAATTTAACCTATCTTGTAATACTGATTTGTAGATAAATTAATCATTCCATATTAGCTCTTTATATTTTAAAAAACTCAGACCTTTACCCGAAACAATTTTTGAATGAAAGGTGTATTACATGTTAATTTTTTTTTTTTTTTTGAAACACTGCTCATTTCTTATGAAAAGCAATGATTTGTGATTTTAACATTTGCACATAACCATTGAAAATGCTATATAAAAAGACAATTTTTTTAAATTTCATTTTAAGCAAAGAAATGACAGTAAATGAAAAATAATGAAATTTTACTTGATATTTTAAATGTTATTGGTTAGTAAATCCAATAATATTTTGTTAGTAAATGTTAGTTGAAAAGAAAATAATTCTATAATATTAAAAAAAATTATTCTTGCTGTTTTTTAAGATTGTAATATAATGATTTTGCTGCATTTGCATTAATTTCATTGTTTAAGGCAGCAATTCGCAACTCATGTTCAATTTCCTTCCTCTCTTCATCTTGTTCCTTTCTTTCCATGTTCAGTATGGTTAATTGGTGAATTTCATCTTTTCTTCTTTTTCTGTCCATTTCCTCTAACATAGCTGAATGCATTTCTAGTTTAATTTTCATATTCAGCTTATGTTCTGAGTCTAAAATGTTTTTTCTTTCTTTGGCACCTTCAGTGATTTGTTTCACTGCTGCTTCAGTAGCATTTGGCCTCCTCTTGAAAGGTCTTTTTTTGATAAATGGGGTTGCAACTGGTGTTACATCTTCCACTTCGGTTAATGTTGTTTCTATGAAAGGTGGAATTTCAACCACCTGCGGCACTATCTGAAAAAATAAATAAATAAATAAATAACATGCAAAAAAATATAAGTATGAATTAAAGTATGTATATCCTACATCTTGCTTTGCAAGCATTCTAAATATATTATGAATCTGTGTTATTCAACCACAATTTTTCTCCCAAAAATAATACAGTAATTATTTATATTTGTGTCTTATGCCTATGGAAACTAAAATGTAATTTTTTTTTAAGTTACTATTCTATACATACATATAAAATGTCTTGCAATATTACTTACAATTTCAGTTTCCTGGTTTTCTTCACAGCATTCCACAACTTCAGTTTCTGGAAGAGAAATATAAATTTTATTTTTATTCATTTTACCCATACATATTTTCTACCAAAATTTTATAAAAGGATTTACTTATTATAAGATTAAAACTTTTTACATTACATTTACTGTTAAACAATATTATTCACAAGATTTTATATTATTCTTTTTTGGCATACTGTATAAATAAAAATATTATAATATTATTTTACAAAAAGTGATTAAAATCTTAAATTACTATATTTAAACTTGTATGTAATTTAACATATCCAATAATTAATTTTACTTTTTTACACATATAATTTTTATCAGAATAATGATTCTAATATTACATTAAATTCTTAAATATGAATACATATAATAGCTGTATTTAATAATGTTAATATTTTTGTCTAATTTTTCATGAGTAAATTTTTACCCTTCACAACAAAGCTTATTTAAATTATTAAAATATTAATTCAAATATTCCATTGTTATTGATATTTGTGTATATTATAAATACATATGCATTTATAATCACAAACTATATAATTATATCTATCCATTTAAGAGACACAATTTATTCTTTTTGACATAAATAGTATTACATTAATTATATTTTTGAATATTTTCTTACCTTGATTGGCCGATGTGATCTCCTGATATCTGGAGTCAGAATCATATGCACATTCTAAAGGTTTTCGAATTAAACCAATCTCCTGTACTCGGTTATCGAAATCTGTTGAACTAAGTTTGGCAGTTCCGCTTCCCAAAATTTCTACTTTGTCTGCAGCTTTATGTTGCTGAGACAGTTTTTTTTAATTTATCCTTAAGCTGCTGAGGCGTTCTTTTGTACACTCCAGCCACCGCGTTGAACTCAAGATAAATTCTTTCCCAAGCTTTTTTTTTGCTATCATTGCTGATACAATTTGTTTTCTTACAGTTTATTATGTCTGCATACTTTTCAACAATTTCTAAAAGAGTTGCAATTTCTAAAAGAGTTGCAATTTCTAAAGGAGTAAAATTAAGCCTTTTGTCTATCTTGCTTGACGATATCACTTTCCCGCTCGCTACGAAGCTTTGTTTACAATTTTTGCTAGCCAATCAGAATCCGTCTTACATGTCATGTTCGGTTAACTCCAAAGTTGTTTTACACGGGGATTTCCCCGCTTCGTGAATAAAGGCCTGTTTACAATATGACTCGTCCGAGTTAGCAATATGACGTCATCAAGACCGAGAAATTGGTTTCTCGGATTCGAGAGTGGTGTTTACATGATGCGATTTCTCGCAGTCGATAATTTAACTTCTATCGTAGTTTCACTTTTGATTTTCATTGATTGCTGTTTTGTTTACAGACGTTGTGTCTTTCGAATTCAGTAAATTTGTGCTTTCTTTTTTCTGTATTTCAATATGAATGACGAAATAAAAGTTGTTTCAATGATGACAGTGGCTGCTGCTTTATTATTTATGAAAAAAAATAATAATAGAACAATGTGGACTAAAACTTGGCTGTCAAACCGGTCATCGTTTGGTGCTTACCACTGCTTATTAAAATAATTAGAAATTGCTGATCCATATGCCTTTAAAAATTTTGTTCGAATGGATAAAAGTAGTTTCTATTATTTGCTCGAAAAAGTGAAACCTTCTATTGAAAGGAAAGAAACTTTAATGAGAGAATCAATACCTGCTGCCGAGAGACTTGCTGTGACTCTAAGATATTAAGCTTCAGGTATGATTTTAAAATTATTTTTCTTAACAAGAATGTTTGCATTTTCTAAAAATTTACATCTGAACTAAATTAATGTATATTTTGCAGGTGATTCTTATGCATCATTAGAGTATTTATTTCACATTACAAAATGCAGCTTATCTGGTATTATTCCAGAGACTTGTGAAACTATCTATGATGTTTTAAAAGAATTTATTAAAGTAAATATATGTTTAGCAAAGTTTTATTTTTGTATTTTTGATGTGTTATGACAATATTCACTAAGCAAAAATTAGCTCTTTCAAATTAATTCTAATAAAAGAATATATTACTTACGATAATAATATTATAAAATATGATATATATTCATCATATGAAGTCAACTGAGTACAGTCTTGAATTATCATTTAAAAAATTAAATCTTATTTTTCTTATGTTAGTAGTTAATAATTTGGGGTCTGTTGAACAATAAAAGGTTTAAATAAATTGCATTTTGATAATTTTTAAAGAGCGCTTCTATATGAAAGTTAAGATATAATTGTTCATTTCGTATTATACTTGTTTGTTTTTTTATTTTTAAATTTATAATTTTCTGGTTATGAATTTTAATGTAATAATTTATTTAGATGGCATTCAGGATAGTTAATTTAAAAAATATTGTGCAAAATTTCTTAATTTTATAGCCATACATGTGATCAGAATTTATGAAATTTTTCATAAAAATGCTATTTACATTTCTGCTTTCTTTCTTTTTTAAAATGACTTAAATTGCTTTGATTCTTATTGGAAGAAAATCAAAGTGACTAATATGGAAATTTATTTTAAAGAAACAAGTTGATTTATTCATGCATATTTTTTCTATATTCTTATCCTTGATATTCTTGTTTAAAATTTAAAAAAGAAAATTAACATGCTTTAGTTCTACTTTTCTTCTTTTGCATTATTTTATGACTATTAACTGTATTGATTGTGTTATTTATATAATTAATCCCATAATTATACTATTGCATATATTTGAGAAGCAATAAATTTTTCAAAAATGAAAATTGATATATTTTTGCCTTTTAATGATAAATTATAATATTTAAAGTTGGTTTTCAATTTAAAGAAGATATTATTATTGAGAACGTAAAACTGGTAATCTTAAAAAAAAAATGAAAAATATTATTTTAATTTATTAAAAATAGTTTTTTCTAACTTCATTACTTTTTTCTCTACTTATGTTTTTCTCTTTTAAATTTAATATTTATTTCTTTATTTTTAGGTACCTAGAGATGCAGCTGAATGGAGAAAAATTGCAGAAGGATTTCAGCAAAAGTGGAATTTCTTGAACTGCATTGGAGCTCTAGATGGAAAACATGTTGTTATTAAAAGTAAAAGAGAATATATGGTTCAGCATATTTTAACTACAAACATAACAACAGTATAATATTGTTTACATTGGTAGATGCTGACTGCAACTTCATATATATTGATGTTGGCACAAATGGGAGAGTTTCATACAGCACTGTATTCTCCAAGTCTTCGTTGCTTGCTGCAATAGAAAATTCTGCTCTAAATCTGCCAGAAGCAGAAGAATTACCTGGAAGAACAGTAAAAATCCCTTTTGTCATGGTTGCTGATGAGGCTTTCCCATTAAAATCATATTTGATGAAACCATTTTGATCAAGAGATCTGACTCTACATCGTAGAGTATTCAATTACCGACTGAGCCGTGCAAGGAGGACAGTGGAAAATGCTTTTGGCATACTGTCATCTAGATTTAGAATTCTTCAAAACTGCAATCCTTTGAATGCCATGAAACTTAAAACAATTGTGTTGGCATTCTGTGCATTGCACAATTTTTTGAGCGAAGTACAGCATCAGCTGATGTATATGCTCCTGTAAACAGTTTTTCAAGGGAGTTCATTGAATCTGGGAAATTTTTTTTTCAGCCGAGTGGAAAGAACATAATTATGCAGGTTTTAAACCCTGTGCTAGACAAGGAAGCTGCTTTTCCTCGACTGAAGCACGCCAGATAAGGGAAGAATATTTAACTTATTCCAATAGTTCAGGCAGAGTACCTTGGCAAGAAAAAATTTTATGTGCTTGCCATTTTTTTAAATAAAAATTTTATTATCAAAAAAAAATTTATACTTATATTTTGTATTATATTATTAGTTTTATAATAAACATTATTGTTGTTGTATTGCTTGTTGATCTTTTCTTTTATTATGATATTTTAATGAGTGTGGAAAAAGTATTTTAACATAGTCCTTATATAAAATATATATTTATGCAAAGGAAACCAATTCTTTATACAAATTTATTATTTTGTAAGAGTGCATAAAATGATTGTAAATATTTTAGGTTGAGATTTCAAATCTTGGCAATTTTTTAAACTTCGGTTTAGTAAATTAACTTTATAATAAAAGTGAATAAAATATGAACAATATAATGCATTAATTTATTAAACTATTTTATCCAATACAGTGTTAATTTTGTTTAAACATTTAGAGCTCACCTAAATATTTATTAATTTAAGTAAACTCCCTTTATACTGATGTTTTAAATGAATGTAAAACATTATTCCCAAGGGACAATTTAACATGCAAATTAAGTTAAACATAATTTCAAACAAATTAGTGTGTAAAAATAAAATTTGTTGAAGTTAAATAATTTAGTAGTCAAGAAATGCTTAATTTTCATCAGCTATTCACCAAATATTGAAACAATATTAAAATGTGAAAATGCGTTTCATTGTAATATGTGTTAGACTTATTATTGGAATTTTGTCGAATGGAACAAACTTTTTGCATTTTTGGAGAATTATGTATTACTGAACATGATAATTATATAGAGGAAAAAATATTTAATTCATATTTTAAAAACAAATTTATCAAAAAGGACTTTAAGAACTTCCAAACATAATGTATGCAAAATATGGTGCTTGTTAAATTTTGGATAAATCTTCTAAAATTAATCAGAATAGACATATATTTTATTTCATATTTAGCATTATTGCTCTTGATATTGTGTAACTAATTCCATTATTTGATATTTTAATTGAAAACTTTTTCTCGGCTCCATGGATCTCATTTCTTCTGCCAGATATTGACAAAAATGATCGTGTTTGTCTGGTTTTTTTTTGCTGCATGGAAGAAAGCACTGCAGTACAAGAAATAAGTAATTCTTCTTCACTTGAAGCTTTCTTTCTTCTCTTTGAAGGAGGAGTTTCTATAACGGATGGGATATCGAAATCCTCAGGGTCTACTTCAATCTATATGAAAAAAGTTGAATAATTAAATAAAGTATTTGAATATTTTTATTAGTTCAATGTCCTAATAAAGAATTAAAAAATTTGTATTCTTACAGAGAGATTTGAAGTGCTTTCTTTTGGTGTTGCACTTTCTCTTAAAAAGGATAAGGCTTCAAAACACCACCATTTTGGCATATAAATATCATCAGCTCCTGAAACAGAGAAAGTAAAAACTTTAAGTTATTTTAATACGAAATTATCCATATTTTAATTTGTATTACTGAAGATCAAAGCAAAAAAATTCAGCAAGAAAGATCATTTAAAAGATTCTTCTTTATTGATTGACATTTTAAGCATATACAATATATATTAGCAAGTCAGTATTTACAAAAATAATATAAAAACGATTTTGGTCAGGCCATTTGAATCATAAATGCATATGTAGTTAAAAAAAAGTAATGTTTTCTCCATTAAAATAAAATTTTCAAAAAGTTATGTCTACATATCAAACTTGATTAAATAATATCTTAGTGTTTTGTAATTATACCTGCATGGAGCAATTGTTTATAAAAATTTGATTATAAATAAAGTAATTTTTATTGATTGCTTGTTGGTTTTTAATGCTTAATTATTCTAATGAACGTTATTTAAGAAAGAAATTGAAAAATCATAGAAATGATAAAAATTTATAAAAATAGATTTTCCTTTTTTTTTTTTTTTTTTTTTTTTTTTTTTTTTTTTTTTTTTTTTTAAATCATTACCTTTTTTGCTCTTGTTAATGTTTTGATAAAAACTATTTTATCAAAACATTCTTTTATGAAACTTTTAAGTCAAAACGTTTTTTAAAAGTCAAATATTCTTTTATGAAACTATTGAGGGAGGATTTAGACTCATTATACCCATTTTTAAATATTTACATAAGCTTGTTTAAAAAGCTTTAAACTTCATGTTATTTACATCAATGTGAATTCTTTAAACTTTATAGGAGGAATAGTTCAGATAATTAAAACCACCTCATCAGGAAAAGGCACAGATTAATTTTATTACAATAATATAAATGAAATAACTAACTTTTTTTTAATTAACGTTGAAAAAAATGGAGATTATTCTTTAAAGTTTTGGCTTTGCAATATCTAATAAATTACATTTAATTATTGAAAACAATAAAGTATAAACAATGTATTAATTAATCAACTACATGTAAAAAAAGTAATGTTTTCTCCATTAAAATAAAATGTGCAAAAAGTTATGCCTACATATCAAACTTGATTAAATAATAGCTTAGTGTTTTGTAATTATACCTGCATGACCATTTGTTCATAAAAATTTGATTATAATTAAAGTAAATTTTTATTGATAGCTTGTTGATTTTTAATGTTTAATTATTCTAATGAACATTATTTAAGAAAGAAATTGAAAAATCATAGAAATGACAAAAATTTATAAAGATAGATTTTCTTTCTTTTTTTTTAAATCATTACTTTTTTGTTCTTGTTAATGTTTTGATAAAAACTATTTTATCAAAACATTCTTTTATGAAACTATTGAGGGAGGATTTAAAGACTCATTATACCCATTTTCAAGTATTTACATTAGCGTGTTTAAAAGCTTTAAAATTCATGTTATTTACATCAGGAAAAAGCACAGATTAATTTTATTACAATAATATAAATGAAATAACTAATTTTTTTTAATTAACATTGAAAAAATGGAGATGATTCTTAAAAGTTTTCGCTTTGCAATATCTAATGAATCATATTGAATTATTGAAAACAATAAAGTATAAACAATGAATTAATTAATCAACTAATGTTTTACAAAATAAAATATAACTTACCGGCGCCACTCCGCTGTGATTGAAGAACTATCTTCTGTTCAGACAGATACTGACTCCTTAAGTTATTAATTTTTTTTTTAATTTCGTCAGATGGAAAGTTTAAAATCGATTGTAATTCCATATATCCTTTTATCCTCAAATTTTTGTTGTGATACTCTGTGGTATTAACATTCCATAGATATGGCCTCAATCTGTATTCTTCTATTAATATTTCAATGTTCTCTTTACTCCAATTCCTTTTGTGATCGCTTGCAAGAAAAATTCTATTTGAAAAATTTGATATTCGTGTGTTCTGATGACGTCACTCTTCCATAAAGCTGATTGGCTGTGGACAAAATCTCGGATGGAAAAGTAGAACATGTTTTACTTCTTTCCGAGATCGGATAGCGATTTCCGAGAACGTGTTTACACACTCCGATTTCACGATGGCAACGAGATCCGAGCAAGTTCGGACGAGAAACTCGGAGCGTGTAAACAGGCCTTAAGAATCGGGGAATCGGGCTAGAGTTGAGTTATATCCGAGTAGGGCTACACTCAAGTTAACACGTTTTTGGTGAATACGGCCGTATTGTTTCCCTCTCACTTCCTGCAAAGCAACTAATTTTAAGGATTGTAAATTCTGTTGAAATTCTGAGTCAATAAAAAATTCAGGACCTGTCCACCACCTGAAACTATCAATCAGACAGCCAGCAGTCATCTCACGAGAGTGAAGGTCAGCAGGATTATCTTTACCTGCATAATGATGCCAGGAATCCGGAAAGTGGTTATTTCATTGACGTGATTTGAAAAAAATTGTTTCCATTGGGATGTCTTATCCTTAATCCAGAAAAAGAGTTATTTTAGAATCTATCCAGTCATACTCAACAGTAGATCTAATTCACTTTCTATCTTTTATTTTTCATAAGATTTATTATCTTTTCCACTTTGGACGTTTCATGGCTTCTTTGGAAACGAGCAACAAGTAAAGTTCCCAACAACTCTAATCGTGGTAAAGTTATACCACTCAAAGGTGCCACACCAGCTTTTGAAGTTAAAAAAATTTTTACTGGTGTTTTATTCGTTGTTTTGACTTTTTCAAAGAAATAACTGCTCTGTATAGTTGTTTACTAGCATCACAAAAAACTGTAATTTTATGATATCTTCTTTCAGAATTAGGAAACAGAATCAAGAGCAAGTCTGGGTATTCTGAGATTTTCTAGAAGGGGTACCCTTGTAGCAGAGGCTTATTGGTATTACTGTTTTTTCTGCCACATATTGTGCTCAACATCGTCATCAAATGTTGATAGAGTGGTCGCTAAGCGGCAGCTGTAGTATTTACCAAAGAGATTGAAGAAATTAATCATGTGTAGACTAAGTAATATAGGCATGCGGGGCAAACATATTTGAAAATCATTTACCATTACTTTTTCTACTACTAGTTGCGCTCTGGAATTAGCTATTATTAATTGCATAATTTTTTTGCAAGCATTTATAACAGAATATTTTGGTAAGTACTACCAATTATTTTAAATAAGTATATATCTTTAAAATGCCCATTTATTTAATTCTGTCACTTTGTAGACTTATGTTTATTTACGTAAATTTATTTTGTGCTCGTGAAATTTAAGTCGGAATAAGAATTGCAAACAATATGTTTGAAATAATATTAATTTTAATATGCACTTTATTTTATCGTTTTTAGTTTATAAATATTAATAATACTAATAATATATGGTAATTAAAAACCAGTTTCAAAAAATTTTATGCATAATTGCATCGTGCCACATGGAGACAAATCAACAATGTGCCACACACACAGTTAAAGATTTCAAAATACTTAACTCTGTATAAGGAATAAAATATCTTTAGCAATTCAATACCTAAGAAAGTTTAAAATAGAAATTAAAACAATGTTTTTTTTTTAAACATAATTTAACTTGTGTTGCTATAAATGGTATATATTAAATGTACTTAAACTTTATCATACAGAATTGCCTTTAAATGCTAGAATATTACTCAGTACACTTACTTATGTTCTAAAATTCAAGAAGGTGAATATATCCATTTCACTTTAAAAAATATACTATTAAACAAAAACTCTAGTATGAATTGAAAACTAAAAATTCTATTATAAGCATAAATTTACACATTGATGGATTGCCTTTGTATAGCGGTTCATATCAGATTTGGCCAATTTTAGGTAGCATTAGAAAGACAATAGATGCACCTTTTCACATTGGTATTTACTTTAGTGAAAAAAAATCTAATATCAATGAATTTCTAGGAGAATTAGCTCAAGATTTAAAAATTATTATGATGGTCTAGCAATATCGGGTAAAAAATTTTCAATTTTTGTTAATGCAGTAATTTTTGATACTCCATCAAGAGCTTTTGTTACTTACTAAATTGTTTACTTTTGACTTTGGTTATAATAAATGGTAAGTAACAAAAAGGTAAATGGAATTGAAGGATACTTATCCAGAAATTAATGCTCCTTTGAGAAATGATGGTGACTCGAATAATGATTTTCATTTTATTGGAGAATCCCCTTTTAAAGATTTAAATATTGGAGTGATAAGTAGATTTCCTTTAATTATATTCATCTTGTCTGTTTAGGCTTTGTGCGAAAATTAGTTTTTTCTTGGTGCAAAGGTACCTGTTCTTGCAGACTAAGAAATGCTGATATTTCTATAATCTCTGATAAGCTTTTCAAGTGTGTAAAGTTTATTCCTATTGAATTTCAAAGAAAACCCAGGTCTTCAAAACACATTGATTGTTGGAAAGCTACTGAATGGTGACAATTTTTTCTCTATACAGGATCAATTGTATTGAAAAATATATTATCTGAGAAATATTACAACCATTTTCTCTTGTTACATTTTTCAATATGAATACTAGTCAATGAAAAATATTTTGAAGAATATTTTGAATATGCAGGTTCTTTGCTTAGAGTCTTTGTTGAGCAGTGTACAATTTTGTATGCCACCATTCCCGTTCCTGCTCTCATACAGTTAAGTCATGTTTTTCAACTCACTCCTAACTGGATACGTACTGTAAGTCTCTACTGTGGATTGTGGTTCGATGGCCACAGATGGCGGTGGTGCTGGGGGTCCTCAGCTAGGTGATCGGTCCCTCCCCGATGCAATGGATTACAATACTCATGCGGAATCTCTTTCAAATACTTCTTTGAGTAACTTTGTGATTCCTTCTAACAGTGTTTCAATTGCAAGTGATTACAACATATGTGTTAAGGTTAATATTCCAATTAACCAGGTGATTTTCCCAAATAGTGTTTCGGATACCAATGATTCAGTGTTGTGTGTTACTAACTCAAGCCCACATGTAGAACTTATCCCTACAATGGATTACGACGCGCCGAAAGGCCCTTTTCAGGGCCAACAATTGCAAAAAGTGATTAGTGAAGTGCCTAATTCTTACAATAATTGTGGTACATTGCTTCATGCAATAAAATCTTTTGTGCAAAAACCATTGAGTTTCTAGCTATAGACCCGAGTGTTCCGATAACAAAAGTTGAGCGTTGTGATCTACTCTGTAAACTCGATAAAAAATAGTGTGCTTTTGGAAATTTTAGCATCAACGCAAAACCGTTTGATGGAAAGTATTCAAAGCTGTGATGTAAATTACTCTAACAACCCAATAGGGATTAATTACAACAGAATATATCAGCAAGCCTTCATCAACAGCCAGCGAATCAGGGGTAAGTACTCTCAATTAGGATACTGTTTAATTTCTAATTGTACAATGCATGGCAATAATAGTGGTAAAACTGTATGCATTAGTTATGATACTGAAAATGAATTTGATAACTTATCTCATATTAATTCTATAAAACTTAATAAATCTAAAAGTAACAAAAACAGTAAAAAATTATCTAAAGTAACCAAAAATAGAACTGAATGGTCTGTTCTTTCTAACAATGTAAAAACTCTATATCCTTATTTAAAAAGTGTTAGTACTGATGAAATTAATTACTCATCTGATTCAGATATTTCCACTTGTGTTAATAAAAATACAAATAATAAAAAACCTAAACTCCACTGGTAAGGCCAATGATACTACTGCTGGTAATATTTTTAATGATAATATTGTTGTTAAAAATTGTAATGATATAAATAATGCTTTGTTGATAAATAATGAAATGTGTATTGATTCTAATGTTTATGTATATAATGCTGTTTCTCAAAATGTTGTAAATATACTTGAAACCAATACTGTTGTAAATAATGAATTCCCCCCCCCCCACAAATAATGTTATGTTACACTATTCCTAAACTCCCTCAACTAGTACTACCCATAACCTTTATAACATCCCCACTAAGAACAAAAGAGTCCTTACTAATAGTGATGAGGAAGGCTTTTGCAGACCGAAAAAACTGCTCGTGTAAAAACTATCCATACGGAACAACAAACTAACACCCTTAATAAATTTTTTGCTTTAAATAACATTTGCAATTAAAATAATGAAAATGTAGCTGAAAGTATGCCAGGCAACATAAACGTCACTCAAAAAAACATAATTCCACCGATTCTTATTAAATTTGCAAGCAAGTACAATGAACTTCTAAATCAACTTAAACAATATTTTGATAAAAATATGATAGCTAAACTCTCAGGAGAATATTTGAAAATAACACCATCGTCTCTAGATCCGCATAGGAGAATAAATAAATATATAACAGAAGAGGAAATTGAGTGCCTGGTTATTAAACACCTAGCAGAAAAGCCAATTAAGATAGTGTTTAAAGGCCTAGCTCACACCACGGACACTTACCAAATTTCTGAAGAATTAACAAACAAAGGTTTTGATGTAGCATCGGTGGTAGTTATGAAAACACATAGAGTTAAGGAGCCCATCCCATGCTTCCTCATCACACTTAATGCTAACAAAATAGCGCAAAAAATTTTTGAAACAAAAGAAATTATGTATGTCATCATAACAGTTGAGAGATATATTAACAATAGACCAATACAATGTTATAATTACCAGAGTTATGGCGACAGCTCAACTGTCTGTCATCTTAAACCTAGCTGTGTTTATTGTGGAAATCAACATATGCCCAGAGATTGTCCACACAAAAAAAACTTGAGCAGCCTAAATGTTACAACTGCATCAACAATCACACAGCTTCATATGCGGGCCAATCTATTAAACAAAAACAAAAAAGTTATCACGCCCACTATCCCCACTGCTAAGATAATGAGAAATGACCTAACTTTTGCCCAAGCAGCTGCCCAAAAAATAGCACCCCAGCAACTACCCACCCAACTCACCGACCCCTTTAGGATATCAACCAATTTCAAAATGTCTAATCAATTATGAAATTATTTAAAAAAATCAATTTGATTTTTAAAGCTTAACTGGCACTTCGGCTATCTGTCCCCGTCTTAAAAAAAGCTGTCCACCCAACTGATAAACTTAACATTCTTCTGAAAGCCCTTAGTATTACAGAGAGTACTAATGGTAATTAATGTTATGGGCGATAAAAAAATTATGATAAGGAATGCGAACGGCATATTAAAAAATATTATAAATTCAAAAACTTTGTAATAAAAAATAATCCGGACTTCATCATGTTACAGGAAACCCACCTTACTAGTGGAAATTCTCTTAAACTTCCAAATTATAAGGTTTACAGGAATAATAGAGCTCTAGCCCAGGGAGAGACAGCAATTCTAATTAAACCAAAAATTTGTCATTCTCATATCCCCCACCTAATTTAAATTTCACCGAAGCCACAATAGTTAAACTGCATTTCTCCAATTCAGAAGACATCACCCTTGTGTCACTTTATGTTCCTCACATCACCAACTCACTATTTGCAACAGATATAGAAAATCTAGCTGCGCAAAATTATAATAGCAGGTGATTTAAACTCCAAACACCACAATTGGGGTTGTAACTACTACAATCACTCTGGACTTGTTTTTAACTCCCTCATTTTCAACACAGATTTTATAATTTCCAGAACTGACAAACCCACCAACTATGGCCATACTCACGGGAATTTTATTGACCTCATGCTCTCCAGGGGGGTTCTACCTCCCATGAAGTTGACCACCATGGAGGAGTTACGTTCTGACCACTATCCAGTACTTATCTACTTCAGATTATCGACACAACAACATAGTGAAGGGCTGACCACTTTTCATTATTGTAACAAATTTAGAAGCAAAATTAATGACCTAATTCCAACAGAAGCTTTTAAAATGACTGTTACCCCCGATCAAATTGAAGAAAAAGCAAATAACATTACAGACATAATTAACTCAGTACTTGAATTTAGTAATTTCACTAAACCTAACTTGATTACTGATTTCCTAACTGATATAATTATGATAAAAATTAAAGAAAGAAACAGGCTTAGAAAACAGTTCAACAGAACCAAATCCCCCATCACTAAAAACAAAATCAATGCTTTAAAACATGAAGCCACAAAATATGAAATTATAACCCATACCTAAAACACCTGTAATTCCTACCTATCCAACCATAATGTGAAGGATGGCTCCTTCTGGAGAGCGGTCAATAATAGAAAAAAATCATACGAGGGTCCCCCACAACTTGTAGACGGCACAACTGTAGCCACTACAAATTATGAAAAAGCGGAATGTCTTGCCAATTTATTTGAAACACAATTCAAGACTAACGACATTCCCAACCCAACTATTGAGCAGCTCATCCACAGTGAGGTTTCCTATTTCTTTCAAAATAACAACTTAATAAAATAGCATTATTAAAATTGGATAGTTTCCCTTAGCCTGGAAAAAGGCAGTCATCCTTTCAATCCATAAGCAAGGAAAAAATAAAGCTCACCCCACTAGCTACAAGCCTATATCCCTTCTTCCCACGTTGGCCAAAATTACAGAGAAAATTATTCTCACTATCCTATTAGAACATGACATAACCACAAAATTACTATTGCACAGCAATTTGGATTTAAGAGAAACCTCTCCACTACACATTAGCTCCTTAGAACAGTCAAGAAAATTTCTGAAGGTATTGCCCATGAAAAATCCACTGGCGGAATCTTTCTCGATATTGAGAAAGCTTTTGATACTGTGGCCTAATTTTCAAACTTATAAAATATAAATTTCCATTTCCAATGATTAAACTCATAAATAACTACCTTTCCAACAGAAGATTTGCTGTCAAGTTTAATAATACCATGTCCAATGATAAGCCTGACGCAGCTTGTTCTTTTTGGACCTTGCGCCACAAAACCCAACCAACCAACCAATGATAAGCCAATTTATGCAGGTGTCCCACAGGGATCACTGCTGGGCCCATTTCTTTTTAATATATATATTAATGACATCCCACAACATAAAAACACCATGCTCTGTCTTTTTGCTCATAACATGGCGATTCTTTCTATCAGCTCCAAACTATTTGAAAATTCATTCAAATCTCACTGAACATCTAACAGTCATTGAAGAGTGACTAAAAATCTGGAAAATAAAAATCAATCCAACTAAATCGCAAGCTGTTTTCTTCAAGGTTTCAAACAAGGAAGAGAACGCATTGCCCACAGATTAATTTAAGTGGCTACAATATCTCCTGGACCAATAAGGTCGATTACTTAGGCCTCACAATAAACTCCAAATTAACGGGGAAACACCATATCAATAAAATTAAAAATAAATTCATCGTGGGGGAAAAAAACTCTTTACCCACTTATGGCATACAACTCAAAAATTTCATTACCCAACAAATTATTAATATATAAAGCCTACTTGAGACCAATTGTTACATATGCAGCACCAGTTCAGGGTGGGGGCTGCAGAAACTAATCTTAAAATACAGGAAGCCCAACAAAGCAAATTGCTCAGACTAATCATGCAGTTCGTTTATTACATTAGGAATGAGCAAATTAGAAAAACCTTAATGCTCATTAACTATATAAAATATCTATCATTCAAATTTTATGACAAACTTTACCAAATTTCTAATACAGAAATCCAAAAATTTGATAATTACAATCCATATTAATTAATTAATTTTCACAGGCGAAGAGCAGTACTGAGATTTAAACCACAAACATATCTTTCGATCCACTTGTAATGTAAATGTGCGAAAAGAAAGAAAAAAATCAAAGTAAGTAAACATTTGATAATCTGAAATAATTGCTACCAGCAAAAACTTTACCAATTCTTTTCTCGAGTTTCGGAATATTAACCCCTTCGGGACGAGTAGCACAAACGCGGATGCCTGCAGTGTCTGACTCGAGCGTTTGTCCAGGGCCTGGAGCATTTTTGCTATTAAGCCTAAATCCATGAATTTTCCAAAGTATCAATGACAGATTCTTAATGATCAGTATATATAGTATCACTATCACTACTATCAGAATCTGTTTCGGAATCAATATCTGAAATAATTTGCATCATTTCTGCTATTTCATGCTCTGTTAAACATTTTCGACGCTTCGACATTGCAACGGTAAAAAACAGAAAGAATTCACGTCTAACAAGATTTAATTATTTTCTAAAACTGAACTGCAAACCGAAATATCCAACAATTTAGCGAAAATAAAACTTCTCTACTTACAATAAACGACCACATTTAAAGAGATGCCATAAAGCACACCATTCGGAAACATTTATTTCCCCTTTTGTTTATATAATCAAAAACACGTGTATGTGAGTCATGCTTCTCTCATTTCGAGTAGAAGGTCTAATGTACATGTATCTGAAACCATCTTGTGGCAGAAATTATAGTTTTTAAAATGTTCCAGGACACTGGCACAAATACATGACAGTCGGGGCTGAATGGGAAAACGCTCTGGCATGCCTGCGTGTCGGTCGGGAAGTAAGTGTGCGTTGCTGGCACGTAGATGTGACTATCGGCACGAAGGAGTTAACAAACAAACCTTCTAAGCATAAATCATGTGGCGACATATATCGGACACTATAGTGTCTATTTCTTTATAACAGGAGTGGTATACTTACATACTCCCTCATTTTTTGCACTTCTTATTACTACTGTCATAATCTTTTTCTTAATCATTTTGTACATAGTTCATTTCTTCTTCTTAACTTTTATATATGATAGCTAAACTCTCAGGAGAATATTTGAAAATAACACCATCG
>JAPDSC010140254.1:36514-60643 GCA_026290005.1 Latrodectus geometricus
TATATATATATATATATATGTGTGTGTGTGTGTGTGTGTGTTTTTTGACGTTTATATGTATATAGTTAATACCAAAAAAATCTCAAATAAATAATAAATTTGTTGTTTTATCATGTATAATTACATTAACTAGGAATTTTGCTTTCTTAATGATTGTACGTAAATAATTGATTCGTATAAATACATTTTTTTGTAAATAATTATATTCGTTTAAATATATTAATCAAGAAATTGAATTTTTTATTTCCATTACAAATCTTCATTGCCATGTATTGTACAATCCCTTGGGAGTACTTACTATTCCTTGAATTAAAATTATTGTATTTGCAAGTTTTGTCTATTTGTTATATAATTTCTTTTTAGGCTGCAATCAATTTCACTATAAAATCAAGGTAAATGGCCCAGTGGCTATAAACCTACCAGACCTTAGACCTTTATTTATTTTGTATGGCAAAGAATTTATCACATACAATATCCATTCACTATCTCATCTTATTGAAAATGTAAAAAGTTATGGCCACCTAGATAATATTAGTGTTTTCCAGTTTAAAAATTATTTAGAGAAACTGAAAAAACTTATTAGATCTTTGACCTAACTCCTTTAGCAAGTGTATAAAAGATACAAAGAATTAAATGCTGTGCAATTAACAAATATTTCCGAAAATTTTGAAATTGTTCAATCATTTCTTCTTAGGCCATCATCATTAATGTTAAGACTTAGTATAGCTGGGTAGCACTATTTAAAGTTAAGAGGAACCTATTTCACACTTAAAGGTTCAAAAGGAAACAATTGTGTCATGATCAATGATGGTGACATTAAGATTCATGATATAATCTTAAGGGAATATAAATCATATATGCTACTTAGTAGATCTTTAAAGTCTCAAAAGAATTTTATAAAATTCCATGTGAATCTATTAATATTCAAATATTTTTTTGTTATACTTTTGCCAAATAAAGAAAATTTTGTGTTCATTCCCATAATTCATATGTTAAACTGTATATCCCAGCCTTAATCATATTCATGTAATAATTAATTTTGATAAAATAATTTTCATGATTTATTCACTATAAAATTAATAAGAATTGTAAAGTCTTATTTATTATTAAATTGTTGAAATTAGTCTATGTTGTTTAATTTCCAGAATAGGAAATTGTACAATTTGCTTATTAATATTTGTATCAAATGTATAACCAATATATTAAAGTCCAAGTTAAATTAAGTTTGGTTGCCTACTGTAAGTGAATTTTTGCCTTTACAAACTACTATTAAAGATATGGAGTCTTTTAATATTTTTTTAGTTGATTTTTTGGAACTTGAAGTGAACTTGTTTGAAGAGAATTTTCAAAATCTGGTGTGTTATATTTAATAAATAACAAAAATTAATGAAATATGTAGTGGTTTTTATCTAAGAAGAAAATGCTAGTTTCATTGTTTTCCTTGTTAGTCAGTGATAAATATTAAGGCATAAATAAAAGCAATATATTAAGTATGGTAGAAAGGATTGTGCACATATATATATTGCAGAAATACTAATGCAAGGAAAAATAATCAAACCATTTTAGTGTAAATGTTTACAATATACAAATTGTATGCTTGAATGTTGAAGATATTAAAGTGTGTGTTAATATATTTTTTGCAACAAAAATTACGCTTAAATTTTTACTGTAAAAATTATTTATAAGAAATAATTCCAGAGACCTGGTTTGCACTTCATCTTTCTTGGAATTTTTATTGTGTTACGTCTTTCATAATGTAAATTTCAAAGTAATTTAAGCAATTTGAATATTATATATATATAAAAAATTCTATATAAAAATATTTAGTTGATAGGTAAATAAGCATTAACTTGGTTAGTAGGGTTGAGGAACTAAAATTTATGTTGAAGTTTATATTTCTAATATTTTGTTATCATTTTCAGCTGACCATTTTGACTAATAAAGGTGGTACAAGTTTGAGTGATGTTATTAGACGAATATTGTGGAATTAATAACAAATGATTTGTTAATGTAGTATAACTGGAAGAAAATAAAGTGTAAAACATCCATTTTCCACCCTCCAGAATGTTATAAATTTGATAACAGGTTAATATTTTATATTTAAACTTTTTAAGTTTTACTGCTTTTAGAAATTTTAAAGGTAATATAGGGCAATTTGAAAATTTATTTATAATAATTGAATTTAATCTAAATATTTCTGAATCATAACCATTGTACTAATGATAAGAATACAATATTTCATAACTTTCTGTTTTAATTTTTAATTACATTTATTTTTAGTTTATGTTGTGTTTGTTACTTACAGTTAGGAAAAATTAATATTTTCTATTTTTCGTTTATGCTTTTATGTATTTTTTAAAATGCTAAGTTTATCATTGGATTAAAAGATTGATTGGAGTATATGGATTAACTTTACATCTTTTCTTTCTAAATTTAAACTTTAATTTTAATAATATTTTAACTTTAAATTTATTTTTCATTACATTTCCATGTAATGTTTTAAATTGTTTTGTACAGAAAATTTAATATTAATAGTATCAATTATAAAAATGTTTGAAATGTTGACCTTACTTTGTTTCTAATATTATATTATTTATATAAGCAAAATTTGTTTGTTTGTAGCTTCTACTTGCTTCCATAACAGCCATATTACAGATTCTGATGTACAGCAATACCTTAAAAAATGGCTGATGTGTACACTTGACAGAGATGAAGAATGATTAAAAATAGATTTAGAAAAAGCCCAGTCTAACGTGTAAATAAATTGTCTAATATAATATGTAATAATATGTCTAATGTAATATGTAATAAAAATAATGAACCTTTATCTTTTGAGAACATTTTATTTTTGTGATTAATTTCATAAATATTGAAGTTGAGAGTTTAACAAATATTAAAATAAAAAGTGCAATCACACACACAACACACAAAAATAGGAATACTTTTATCTGAGAATATAACTGAATTTTTAATCTTATTAATTATAATAAATTTAAACTTATTACCAAAAATTTGTATCTCATTTTGTTATCACCCTTATCTCTGCAAATATTGCTTTTGAAAAATTTCAAAAATTTTCATGTATATTTAAGCAAAAGTTTTTGCTATATTTATATAAAATTGATAAAGAACAATATAATAAATGAATTAAATTAAGACCATAGAATCAAAGTAGTCTCTTTTCTAAATTAAAATAGAATCAATGTTATATGTTAAATCTATCGAAACCTGTAGCTTAGAAATGTTCTATGATAACATATTTCTGTGATTTCAAATATATTGGAAGAAGAGTTAAATGAATATCTTATGATTTTAATCTTCATTCTCAAAACTAAATTTCTAAATGAATTTCGTGAGGACTTGTATATGTATATATATATATATATATATATATATAATTATAAAATCTGATATATCTTATAAAAGCAATATAAATAATAAAATTTCTCAGACTTTTACAATTAAATTTCATTTGGATATTTTAAAAAAAAATTGGAAAATCTTAACAATCTTCTAATTTAAATTTTATTTTTCCTAAAATAGGTAGTTACTTTAAAAAAAAAAAACTTGATGAATATGGTCTCTAGGAAATGTATTGAAATTTTCCTGTCATTGAAAAAACAATAAACTTATATTTCTAAAACTGAAATTATATATTGTTTCTGCCAACTTACTGGCATTCAATAAAAATTATTGAAAATACTGGAATATGTGTCCAAGAGGGAAAAAAATATTAGATGATCTGTAAAATACATTTAAATGTACGATCCAAATTTTTAAACAAGTCTTTCAGCACAAATATTTTTATATATGAAAAAACGTATAAATAAAAAGGGTTTTTCTTGGTATTGTCAGGCCTATAAAGCAAAAATACATTATCGTTAAAGAGTTTATTAAAAGATAGTATATTTTTGATATATAAAAACAAAACATCAGCTTTGCTATACGAGTAGAATATAAAATTAAATAACATATTATCATCGCAACACTCGCTCCCTTTTCATCGAATCGAACGAAACTCATCTGCCCATTTTCCGTAAACTCGTCGCACCGGTCACTTCAATTCACTGGGGAGTGATACTGCAACCACTCCCTGACAGAGGTGACAAATAGTGCACTGTTCCATGTTCTATTGCCGCGCTGGACTCTGTAAGTTTTCATCATCCCAAAGCATTAGCCCAATCACCGCCCAGCGTTGAAATGCTACTAGGGTTTCATTCTAATCGAATGATTCATAGAATTCAATTTTCCCGACCGGAGGTGTAACAGGGCCTTAGTTACCGCCTTCTAAAGCTCTCCTAAGTTGGGAGTCCTTGGGGGCAAAAAATTTCCAACTGATACCTTCAAGAGAACAGCATATTCAAAACGTCTTCTCCTAACATTAGTTTCTATAAGTGTTTAATCTCTTCGGAAGCACCAATAAAATTAGTAGCATTGTTGCTGAAAAGTAACGGAGCTTTTCTCACCACGCTCGAAAACTCTTTTCAATGTAGAAATTCGTAAGTTAAGTCTGAGACAAACTCTATGTGTACAGCTTTGGTTGCCACACATATAATTTTTGAAGAGTACCCTTTCCCTGGCCCTTATATATTTTACATCAGTTAGCCCACATAAGTTGATACCTGTGTTCACAAATACTGCATTAGGTGTTACTCTTTCGGCAGGAAGGTCCACCATACTCTGATTTGCGACAATTAGCTTGTTTCAGAAACATTCTACAGATTCATGAACAACTTTGCGTTCTGCATTTCTGCCACCAATGGGCCAATATTTTAAACGAACAGCATTTAGAACTAGAAGGCCTACATGAAAAACTCGTTTATGATAATATTCAAATATAAGTTTAACTATTTTGTTTCAAGAATGATGGGATGTTTTTGATTAAAATTTAAATTAGAATGCGCAAGTCAGCCACTTACGCTAATAAATCCGTTAAATAAATTAAGAAATCTCAACTTACAGGATGGAACTGGCAATCCCCTTTCTAAACAGACATCTCAGGAGAAAAATACCAGATTTGAACAATTTTAAAAGCACATTTTCTGCAATTTTGTATTTTTCTTGTTTGAGAAATTTACAATGATACTGCCGATGTAATCGTTTTTTAGAAGCAATACACAATTAAGGAGATTTATCTGTCTTAACGAATAAAGATTTCAAGGTATCGGTATTAAATTTAGATGGAATGTCTGTTTGAATATTGTTTGAAATTTGACACCTTTTTTCTAAGAAAATCATCAAATTCGGGTACATCGTTGTCTTTCAACGTTAATGCAAATTATTCGAGAGTGTCTCGATCTAATTTATCAAGTATAATATTTAATAACAAAGCACTAGATAATTAGTCTTTAGCTAAATCTAATGTTTTTAATGATCTAAGTATCAAAATGGTGTATATTACGTAAATCTTTTTCTGATTCATGCTTTAAGGGATGGAAATTTAAAATGTTTTAGATATGGCTGTTAAAAATTATTCTTTTGTTTTCATTGCGTTGTTCTAATTCTTTAAAGAGCGAAGGAAAGTTATCGTCAGCACTTTCTATGATCTTAGTGATCCGCGTAAATAAGGCAATTTTTCATTTTCAGAAAGTCCAGGATTTTCACTAATTAGGCTATTAAACTACGTTTCATTCATGAAATTTTCAGTTAAGAAATGGATATGGGATTCTCGGAAACTTTATAAAAGTTTTTTTTGGTTGATCACTGATAAAAGATTACTCTTTAAAGATTAAGACCTTACACTTTCTTGCACCAGCAATTCATCCCTTTCTAAATGACCATTTACTCGGTAAAACAACTGTTGGCTTTGGATGCAGCATAGTCATATTGAAGATTAGATGACTTGTTTTGTAACTTGGAGACGAAAGATGCTGAAACTGTTTGATAAGAGACAATCTCTGTATTTGAACCGTACTGCGATAGGTGACGAGACTTTTCTGTCTTATTACGATGTGCTTACCTAGGCTCAAAGCAAAGTTATAGTGTTTGACGGTGAGAGCACACCTGTAGCTATCAGAAAATCTCGATCTGTTAAAACAAAAATGATGATGCATTTTTCAAATCACTTGAAATTGTTGGTCGTGTTGTTTTGGACACACAAAAGACAGTTCCTACACAGCCAGGTTCGTCTAATGGACGTCCACGAAAGGTCCACCATATCAACACCCTCTAGAATACAGACCTGCTGGCTGAAACGAAAACAGATCGTGACGTCAGATTGGTAGTTGAGCGGTAGAAACGAAAAAGCTTTTCTGACGCCATTGCTACAGTAACTGGTGCTATTTTGTGTTGTGAGTTTGAATGTTGGATTCATCAATTTAAAAAGGTAAGTTAATCATTCTTATTGCGTAAATAAACTTTAAAATGAATGTTGAATAGTGATAATTAACTGATCCTAAATGGTAACATTGTTATCATTTACAATTCATGCTATATAACTGTATTTTCATGTAAACAATAAGTTCTTTATGATCTGATCGTAATGCTTACAATATATTTATATAAATGTAATAAATACTGTGCAAGTAATATGTCAATATTAAATTGCTTGTGATCAACTGATATATATTATTTAAATGTAATAATAGTAATACGTAAATAATGGTACAAGTATTTAATTATAACATTATCATTTTATAATCAAAGGAACAGTAATTTAGTAAAATATAAACTTAACTTTGTTAAATATATATACATAATATATTAGGTTGGGGAAAAAGAAATCCTTTATTTTTACGTGAACTTTATGTAACATCTTTTGGATTCACTTTGTAAAAAGGTTTAAAACAGCTTTCATGTAGATTTTTAGGTCTTGCGCATTACAACTGGTGACATGCGGTTAACTTCGATCAATTTTGATATTTTATAGACATTTTCGACGATGCTGTATCCCCATGCGAGATGCATCTCTAACATCAAAAATACCCGAACAGAATCGACGAAACAAAAATTGTACGTAACTGGTTGATACAGTCTTATATAGGACGATAAACACCTTTCACAATTTTAGCCACCCGGCTATCTTTTTCGCCGTTACAAGAGAAAAACGAAAATGTATCGAATTTTCTGTTTGGTGTCTTCCATTTTTAAAACCTTGTACTCGTAACTGATATAATCAAACAAAAAACCACAAGAGGATATTTTAGTGTCAAATGTCACCTTTCTAACGAGCATAAATCTGAAATTGTTTGATAGATACCTCACGAGATATCGATCACTACAGACGTCTACCGAAAAAATAATGGATTACTTTTTCCCCAACCTAATATGATAAGTATTGTAGTTAAGTCCTGCATTTAAAATTATTAATGGAGATTTATTGTTCATTAGCATGTGTTTATAAATTTTAATCAATTAGCTCATTAACTTTACTTAGAAGATAGAAACTGTGTATGATAATAAATGTATTTCTTACTCTTTATAAAATAAATAATAAAATGTGCAAGCTTAAAATATAAACTGACTTTTAATTACAATGCATTAATATGTATAATAGTTATTCACATAAAAACAAATAATTTTGCTTTTTCACATATAGATGCCTTATTGCTGCTGTGCTCCAAGCTGCCATGGAAACTATACTCCTGATAACACAATATTGGTGTTTAAGTTTCTCCAATAAAAGCGTTTGATTTTTATTAAATAAATTGAAAACAACAAAATTGTTCAGATGATGTAAAGTGTCATGTGGAACTTATTGAATCATTGTTGTGTTCATTAAAGGAAAAGTTAGATGAGAAGCAAATTATTCAAATTGATTTTATTGCTGAGCAACTCAAATTGTTTTTCAACAAACCAGAGAAATTTTGCTATACTACAAACATGTTAATATTTTCTTCATTGTTGTTTTATGTATCGCCTCAAGCGTACAAGTTCTTAAGACAGTCAGGTAATTTAATATTGCCCGACTCAAGTACTATTAGCAAAATAAGTGCAAAGTCATGCATGGCACCACATTATGAACTACAAGACTCAAAATTCTTGTTATATGCTAAACAAATGATATCATCACTTAAAGAGGATCAACGAATTGTTGTCCTAATGGTTGATGAAATCTACATTCAACCCTTCCTTGATTATAAAGGGGGGAACATTGTTAGCATGTCCTATAACAACGAAGCTTTGGCATCTAGTGCTCATGCCTTCATGATACAGAGTATTCTCTCTTCATTCAAAGGGGTTGTTCATATTGTTCCAGCCAATAATATGACTGCAGAAAATTTGTTTAGCTTATTCAAAACAGTTATCATTGGCTTAGAAAAGGCAGACTATAAAGTTATTTCTGTAGTTACTGATAATAATGCCATAAATAGAAAAGCAATGTCAAATTTCTGTTGTCCTCCTTAGCTAAGCTATGTGTATCCTCATCCTGTTGATAACTCACGTCCCTTATTTTTTGCAATAGATTCAGTTCATTTGATAAAATGTCTAAGAAATAACTGGATTAGCCTTTTCTTCCAGGTGGTAAAACTGTTGTACTTCGAAAAAGAATGACTCTGAGGACGGCTATGGTTCTTGTTTTCATACCTTTCTTCAAGAGTTTTTAATAGAGAATTAAAAGTGTCATCTTTTGTTTGAATTGATTTGCTTCACTTTTTAAGGATGCTTTTAAATAATAAAGTTTCTGCATTTCATTTAAATCATTAATGTGAACTATCAAAGAATAAAATTTACTCTTATATAAAAACTTTCCAGTCTTCATAATTACCATAAAATATGGATAAAGGTATTTCAGGAAGTTTAACCATTGAGGCATTTAGACATTTAATTTGTTTCTTATCAAATTCATTTGTATTTTTCAATTGAGAAATAAGGAATTTCAACCTTATCTCAATTTTATCCAGGCTTTTTTGAATTTCCTCTAAGTTGTTTAAATGTTCATCAACATTTACTTCTGGTAAGGCATAGTATTCACTTCTCATTCCATCAATACTCTTGTTTATAGCTTTAGCATTGTCCAATTTCTGTAAAAGTTCTATTTGACTTTCAGTCGTTTCCTGATAGTCCTTTATAAATGATTCTATTCTTATTATTTTTGTTTGATGGCACTGCGCTGCCGATTCAAAACAGTAATTTGTTGCTTTGCCATAGTTAATTATCTCATTTACGCTGGTAATCTCCAGGTCACTGGGACCAAAATGTATAAGCCTATTAACTTAAGAATTTAAGTGGACTGTATCTTAACAAAAACAACTTTTAGTTAACATTAAAAGGAGTAAATAAAGGAAAACCAAACGGCAGGCCCGTCTGTCGCCTTACACTGTTACAGCTACTTTCTTACAAAATTTACTCAAATAACTTCCTCGCTTAGGTAAGTGAGAGCGCCATCTAGATTATAACGGAGGTCTTAACAGTTTTCATTGGCTTAGAAAAGGCAGGCTATAAAGTTATTTCTGTAGTTACTGATAATAATGCCATAAATAGAAAAGCAATGCCAAATTTCTGTTGTCCTCCTAAGCTAAGCTATGTGTATCCTAATCCTGTTGATAATTCATGTCCCTTATTTTTTTCAATTGATTCAGTTGGTTTTATAAAATGTGGAAGAAATAAATGGATTAATCAAAAAAATGGCAAAATATGGATTATCCCCACTTTGACTATGAAAATGAGCAATTTTAACTGCTAGTTTTGGATCTATTCGTAAAATGTATAACATAGAATCCAGCAGTCTATTGAAATTTGGATATGGATTGACAAGAAAAGCTTTGTGACCCACAAATATTGAATGCCAAAATGTGAAATAAGCATTAAAAATTTTTAATACTAATGTTGATAAAGGCCTACAAGAATTTGGTCTTAAGCATAATCTTGTTCATTCCGAAGAAACGTGTAATTATGTAAATATTTTTTGTACTTGGTGGGACACACACATAGTTAATGTTAAATCCCCTGAGAGAGAAAGGTAAACGTAAGAGTAATGCTATGTGTGAAACTTTGACTTCTGCTGAAAATGATGAAAAATATTTTTTTTTTGCGTAAGTTTATGACCTGGTTGGACAGATGAGGAAAGATGAATTCGGATAGTGGTATGTTAACTAGAGAACTTCATTCTGTGTTGTTATTAATAACAGGAGCAAAAGTTTATAACTTATATATTTATATATATTTATTATATATTACAAAGCCTCCCAGCCTGTCTAGTGGTTAGCGTACCTGACTACAGATGGGTGGGACCTGGGTTCGAATCCTGGCTCGGGAATGGATGTACTTTCTCTCTCTCTCTCTCTTTCTTGTCTTTGTCCTTTCTTTGCGTGTGTGAATGGTTGCCTACCCTATAAACGGGTACCTATGGCATGTGTGTACTGAGGAAGTCGGACTCCACACCAAATATGGTTCAGTTGGAAAAGTGGAGTAGCGCACCCCATATTGCCAGCCTGGCTGGCACACGACAACAACAACATATATTACACCAAATATATTTATTATATATCTATTAATCTCTATCATAAATTTTTCATGGTGTGTATGATGGCCCTCTGCGTTGGTGTTAAAATCCTAGCCAAGCAATGTTTGTGTTTAAAACTTAGTTTTTTGTATGCTTCTTAAGTTTGATTTTCCTTATTCATTATCTGATCAAGAAAAATGAAATTATGAAAATTTAATAGAAAGTGTGAAGGTTTTTTTAGCTATTTTTTTCTAAGCAATTATACCTCAAATTCAAAATGATTGCCGGATGATGTGTGTGTGTGTTGGCCCTCTGCGTTGGGATTAAAATCTTCGCAAGACAATGTTTGTGTTTATATAATACATTATTTCTAAAAAAGAAAAAAAAGAAATTCAAATATATGATGTTTTGCTAATTTTAAAATTTGATAAATATATTGTTTAAAAATTCTTGTATTATGCTATTCTTAATTTTTGATTTACTTTCTGATTAGTTTTAACAATTTCTTTACTTTTTTTAACACAAACATAAATTCAAATTAACTTATAATTAATATTTTAAGAATTAATTCACATCAATATTAATATATAAACTGCTTTAAATATCAGGGAAAATATTTCTCATGTGAGTTAAAACATTCAATGGAATTAATATATTTGAATTCTTTTTATTAATTGTAAGACAGAATAAAAATGTAGTTTATTATACAATGAAATTTTAAAAATTTATATTTTTACTATGTGTGTTGATTATAATAATACTTATTTTCCTCCATGTACCAACACAGAAAAATGATCTATTATTTTTTAAATGAAAACCTTGATATTTGGTGATTGTCAATTATAAGTATGCTATTAAATAAATGTTCCAAGGTTTTAATAAAATTTGAAAAATAATAAATTTGTTAATAAATTACTTTTTTTTGTTTGTATATATTAATAATGAATAAAAATATTTTTCCCAACTGTGCTGTCTTTATTTTTCCATTTAAGGATTTTTCACAATTTAGTAAATGAACTTAAATTATTTTACATTGTTATAGTGCATGAATTTGTTATTCACACTTCTAAATATTGTATATAAATACCAACTTATATTGAAAAGTTGATGTAAATGTACAATAAAAATTGTAAAACCATTATATCTGTCACGTTTCTTATTTTGTAAAACAAAAATTTAAAGTTTCTTGAATATTTTAATGTGTAAAAGTTATTATAAATCATTAAAAGGGAACATTTTTTATAGTAGCTTGTTGCACATGTTATAAATTAAGTTATATAATATAAGCTAATGATAGTACTAAAATGAAAAGTATATAGAAGGAAATTTATTTGTACACATTTATCTATAAATCGAAAATTTTTCTGGTACATATGAAATAAAATTTAGAGATAGTATTTCAATAATTTTAAATATATACATTTTTCAATGTTAAAAATTAAATATTTCTCAAAATTCGGCTTACAATCCCTCAATGCATCGGCGCTGTCTTGGAAACTAGTTCCGTTATTCCCATGAACTACTAACTACAATGACTTTAGGAATCAAGCACGCAGGCTTGATATTCTAGAGCAGTGTTTCCCAACATGGGGCCCACGCCCCACAGGGGGGCAATTTGATTGTTCAGGGGGGCAATCCGAAAATGTACTCGAGACGAGTTTATCCCTTTAGCTTCGGACCATTTAAATGCAATGCCAAATTTAACGAAAAAAGCAAATTCTTAAATAATTACGGTAAATAATTATTGGGTTTAATTTCGCTTGACGAGACCAAATATCAACTCGGTGTTTAGCGTCGTCAAGTTAACTTCCCTGTTTCAGACTTCAGGCTCCACGGAGAATCCCGGACATTTTAAAATCTCGGTAAACCACGCAGTTGTTCGCACTTGAATGGTCCATCGCAATGTATTATTCACAGAATTCAGTTGGTGTTAATTTGAAAAAAGTGTCCGTCAAAACTGTTGCAAAAACTCGGTTATTTAATAAATATATAAATTGTATAGATAAAATTGGTAAGTATTTGATTTGATTTTTATTTATTTTAGAAACATAACTTTCCAGAAAATTTTGTCAAATGGAAAAAAATCTATTATTTTACAGTGGCAGTGTAGTAAATGTGTTATATACATTAAAATAAATATGTATTTTTTAGTAAACGTTTACTCTGTCACATTAAATTAATTTTAATACATATTTTAATTTTAGTTTTTAATCGATCTTATATTTATTTCTTATAGCCCCCATAGTAAAATGAGTGGTGCAAGCAAGAAAAAAACTCGTTAATATTCGGAGGAATATTTAAAATTTGGGTTCATACCCGCTGTCCACGATGAGCGGATTCCTTTTTGTCTTTTATGCCAGCAATGCTTGACCAACGAATCAATGAAACGAGGTCGTCTTGAGGCGCATTTAAAGGCGAAACATAGTGCTCATTCAGATTTGAATTACTTTAATACTTTAAAGAAAAATTTTGAAAAGAGAACAACATTAAAGTCTCTATTTACTGCTCATACTTCAACTAATAATCGTGTTCTTGAGGCTAGTTATCAAATTTCTTTATTCATCGCTAAAACTGGAAAAAATCATACTATAGAAGAGAATTTAATAGAACCATCAATATCAGCATTTCTTAAAACGGTTCTTGAAAAAGATGACAAAGATGTAAAAGCTATGCCACTCAGTAACAATACTGTTAGCAGAAGAATAAACGAAATGAGTGAAGATGTTGAAAAACAACTTGTTGAAAAATTGAAAACTAGAAATTTCTCAGTGCTAATGGATGAATCAACTTTGAGAGACAGTGAGGCAGTATTGATATCTTACGTAAGATATATTGATAAAGGACATTTTGCTGAAGAAATGTTCTGTAAAAGATTAGAAAGCACCACTACTTCCAAAGATATATATAATATGCTAAAAAACTACTTAGATGTCAATGATATACCAATGAAAAATATAGCATTTTGTGCTGCAGATGGTAATAATATGATGGGCAAGAAAATTGGCTGCTTAAAATTGATGAAAGATGCGAATCCAGAAAGGATTCTTGTGCATTGTGTTATTCATAGGGAAAACTTGGTAGCTAAAAACATATCGCCTGTTATAAATGAAGTACTACATTCAGTTATAAAGTGTGTTAATACTATTAAAGCTAATGCCGAATGTGAACGTCTCTTCAAGCTATTTTGGGAAAAACAAAATGAGTATCATGTTAGACTTTTACTTCATACTGAAGTAAGATGGCTATCTAAAGGGAACTGCTTGAAAAGATTTATGGAACTGTTTGATACTCTTAGTGATTTTTTAAGTGACAAACCTGAAATGAAGTATCTATTAACAATCGATGGTAAAGCATTTGTGAGTTATTTAGCCGATATTTTTGAAAAACTAAATAAATTAAATAAGCAACTTCAAGGAACAAATAAAACTCTTGTCGATGCAAAAGTGAAGATATTTGGTTTCAATCCTCATGTTGAGTTACATCAGAAAAATATTAACAACAAAAACTTTCAACTGTTTCATTGGCTCCAAAAATGTGAAGTAACTGATACCGCATTACTTGTTATTGTCAATCATCTGAATATTCTATCGGCTGATTTAAAAGAAAGATTTTCTGATTTGAAACAAATTGATTTTCCAACATGGATGATGCAGCCAATGTTAGTGGATTTGTATGATAAATCAAATATGAAGTATCAAGAAGAACTTGCAGAATTACAAAATGATGAGTCAGTTAAAACTTTATTTAATATAAAAGGAGCAATGGCAAGGCTTTATGAGGAAACAGAGATCAAATACCCGAATTCAACGAAATGTGCAAGAAAACTATTGCTACCGTTTCCATCTTCATATTTAGCTGAATGTGGATTTATTGCTGTAAGTGATTTACTGGTAAAAAAAAGAAATCGGCTGGATATAACACAACGTGGAGACTTGAGACTGATGCTAACCAAATTGGAACCTAATATAAAATCTTTGTGCAGCAAGCATCAAGCGCAAGGATCTCACTAAATTAAAATAATAAATTAATATAGAAAAATCTTTATTAAAATTATTTGAAATTTAAATGTCAGTTTTTGATTATATGTTTTGAAAATCTACTTACTGTGTTTCGTTAACAATTTCCTAGTGATTTGTTCCTAAAACCCTTTCATTTAAGTTTCTTAAGTGAACAATTCAATTTCTTAATAATAAAAATTATGTATGTTACATGGGGGGGGGCATAGGAATTTTGGAAAGGCTAAGGTGGGGCATGGCACAAAAAAGGTTGGGAAACACTGTTCTAGAGGGTGTTGGCACTACAGAGGACCACTAGTGTCTCGAGATAGCGATATTAAATCAAAATAAGTGACAGCGATATTAAATTATAGCATGGAAATTCTAACGCATGCGCGTTGTGTAACAGATTTTGGCTGAGATTCAGCAGCTTGGCTACGTGAATAATGCGATAAATTTATCTGGTTAGCAAGTGTATTTTGCTTACATATCTGTTTTCCTTTCAAAAGAAGTAGTGACTTAGTATGGTTATATTTTTAAAAAGTATTCACAAGGTATTCGTTGATTAATTTATTGTGATTGTGAATATAAATTCTATGTATTGTTAGAACAGTGGATTATTTTTTATTCTTAGATGTACCCACAAAATGTATAAAGATTCATGAATTTTTAATTACTGATTAGTGGTTAAATTCGTAATTAACTATTTTTTATAAATACTGTAGCTGCTATGTTTATTAAACAAACTTTATTGATAATCTTAATACCTCTTTTGACAGCTATATTCAAAGTAGCTACTAAGGAGAGAATTTTATGTTTTGAAATATATTATTTAGCATGATATTTTGATTTATTGGAAAAAAGATAACTTATTGGTGTTATTATTTGCTTACCAAAATATTTTCTCCCAATTCAGTTTCTTTATTTTTATCACTGTTCGAATTCACTGGATTCTATTTCTTTCGTATTCAGCTAATTTTTTGTTTGTATACTATTACTTAGAAGTAAAACATGAATATGAAAATAATTTGTAACATAAATCTGAGCTGCTTCTGAAAAAAGTTTGAAGCAATACTTGTCACTTGGGGTACATAGTCACCCTGATACCATATGAATTCTGGGAAATGCTTACAACATATGAAGAAAGTAAAGGCTGTTAAAAAAATAACAATGCCCATTCCTAAACGGGGAATGATTTTGTGCCCCACACAGTCTCCAATGAGTTAATGTACACGACATGCACAGATTTATTTTTGCGAATGATACTCCCTATTACGGCTTTTGAATATTGTAATGAGAGAGCTGGTCTCTCCATTAGAAACTATGTCCCAATGATTAAAGCTTGATTTTGACTGTTGGAAAATAAATATTATTATGAAAAATATATATATGGTCATTTTACTTAGTATAACATAAAAAAAAAAACTAAAATTAAGAAATGTTAACATTACATAATCCAATAAGATGAAATAGCTATAATTATATCTGTGTAGTGCTTCAATCCAGACATTACTCAAATTTATTCTATATTTGTGATCTGCTTTTTTTTAATTAAAAATGAATTCTTAAATTGTGCATTTCTGAAACTGATTATATAGCCTTTGCTATAAAAAATCCTATAATAATTTTTATTTTAATAAAAAACTGCTATTATACTTCATAATTTTTATGACATTTATTCAGCTTTAAATAAATTTTTCATCACATATACAACAAATTAAATTTTTTAAGCAATTTTCTTTTGCTGTTCAGTATGTGCATTTGAATTTTTCATCAACTGTAGTTTTGAAATTTGAGCTGTGTTTTTGAACTATAGTTGCGTGCACAGATTTTATATGCTCATCTAAATCTTCTTTTGATGTAAAATTGATTTTGCACACTTCAAAAAATTTTAGAAATTGCTTCAGGTGGTCCATATCAACTTTTTTATCAACATGAAAATTCCTGAGATATTTGTAGTAATTTTCTTTTGGCAGTAAAAGTTTCAACACAAAAATAGCATGATATTTTGCTAGATGACATTTTATCAGCTTAACAAGAATAATAAAAAATAAGAATTGCTCTCAAATAAAATGTTCTTTTATGGAAATACCTAAAATCTTCCAAACTTTTTACTGAAACTTAACTGAGAACTTTTTTAAGTAAATTCACACATATGCATATGAGCACTTGTTTGACAAGTGTAATTATGCTTGATAACTGGTCTGGGAATTGACAGAAAAACAATAATGTGCCTAGTGATATGCCAAATGATACTTATATGCTTCCTCATTGGTCAAATGATACTAACCATGCTGCTTCTTAAAGTTTTTTGTCACTAACAACTATTAATTTGGCTACAAATATGTGAGGGTTGTAATTATTTTTTGTGTGAGAATTCTGATACATGTCAGATTCTGTTGTGAATGATATGGTTAATTGCACGTATGATTTAAATGTGGCTGAGAGTGATTTTGTTTGGACTTAGATTGTTTAAAATTCTTTAAGTATGACTACAACTTGAAATATACCATGTAATTACACTAAACTTAATGAATCTTTGAAAAACTCAAGTTCTATTATATATCAAGGAGAAGGAGTAATAATTGTTTTCATCAAAATAACTATTGAAAGCTAAAATGATAAAAAGTTAATTTTACTAAAAGTGTTTTGCTTGAAGCATAAAGATGGACACTTATAAGATTAGTAAAATCATCGATATTTAAATAAAGGATTTATAATATTTCCTTTTAACCAAAATAACAGCAGTATCTTAATTTAAGAAAAATCTTTTGAAAATATTAATAGTACAATGAGAAAAAGATATAGAATGAAATGTAATTCACACACACTAATGATTTCTTAATCACTGATCTCTAAAACTATGAATAGCATTTTTAAATGAATGAATTTTCTATTGAACTGTTTTAAGTTTAATAAGGAAAAGTTTTTAATAGGATTCAAAAATTTTTACTCGTTTCTCAATTTATAATTTATTTTGGCAGACATTCACTGTATTAAAATTGATAATTTATTAAAGAAATTATAAGAATATTTTGGGGACATAAATGTAACAAAATACATATTTCAAAACAAATGTTCTATACATTTCCATCTAAAAATTACAAATTTTAATAATTAAAAGCAATTTTTTTCTAATCCTCATTTATCTTGTCAAAATCCGATTTTGACACTTTATAAGAATATTGTAATGAAGTTAAATATATGCTTTAAATTTATTCCTACCATTTAAATAAAGTAATGAGTTTGTAATTTTTTTCTTTTTATTACTTAAAAAAAATCTATTGAATTATTTTCTTTTTTAAATACAATTTTTTTATCCCATAAATTAAAAAAAAATTCAAATAATTATGAAGCTTAGATTAACCAGAATATTAAATTATTCCTTTTTATTTAATAATAATAAATTGATTATTCGGCGAAATGCATAGTAAGAAGCTTATTATATATATATTTAGATCGCTGTATTCCTCATTTATAAAAACTAAAATATTATTTTTTCAAATAAATGAGTTATATACTCTTGAATCGAACTACAGAAGTTTAATTTAGTGGAAGCTTAAGATTTATCTTTGTAGAATTTTTAACTTAAAAAATAGACAATGTACACATTAAATAACAATATTTTAATTTTGAAGTTTTTTAACTGAAATTTATAATGCATCCGGAGCTTGTTGAAACAATTGATACATATATAAAAAAATTAATTAAAGTTAAATTTTAAAGAAATTACTTAAGATAACTAATTATAAACCAGACATAAAATATTGTTTTGGTGTATGAACATAATAAAGTAAAAAAAAAAAAAAAAAAAAAAAAAAAAAAAAATTAAAATAATGAATTTATAAACCAGGCATAAAATATAGTTTTGCCTTAAAAGCATGATGAAGTGATAAAATTTATAAATGTTTTGTTTCGTATATTTAGAGAACAAAAATTGATGTAATTTTACCTTGACTTTTTTACATAGGACATTTTATTCTCATTTTTGTTTATAATTTACTTATTTAAATACAGAAATCAGAAGAAAATGTGATTCTTCTTTTTTATTGCTAGCACGTAATAAATATTGGAAAATATACATGACACAAAGTTTATAATATCTTTATTAAAATATAGAATTAAGAAGGAAATATATAATAATTGCAATCATGCATTTTTTTAATTAATAATTAATAGGAAAGACATGCCTCAGTAGGCAGCGAAATCCATTTCTCTGATAGAGGCTCGAAACTCGGCTTCATGGTTAAGCAAATAGGGTTGCTAAAACTAAATATTCACATTGTATATATGCAGTGTCGGCAAGACTTGGTTGGGAGTATCCAGGCTGGGCCCGTTGACTCCTAGTTTAACAATTTGGGGGAGGGCATAAGGGAGAGCTTTGATATAATGTTGGGTTACAAAGAATATGAAGAGAGTTCACAATAAGAAAGTTTGGGATTAAAGTGCAGTTGAAGACAGTTAAAGTGGACACAAGAAGGGGAATTTAAACAATGCCGAAATATTAAAGTGATTGACGATTGTTTTGGAGTGTAGTTACCTAATTTTTGTGCTATTTGAAACCATTTTTTTATTAATAACATTTAAAACAAGACAAAAACAAAATGCATAGGAGGTGACAATAAGACAAAAATATTCTAGTATAATGATAATTCTGGTTTTTATAATTGGGTTAGTGATGTTAAAAAATTGTAAACATACCGTAGCATTTTAGTACTTGGTGTTAGTAATACAATAAAATATTTACACATATATTATTACAGTGATTTTCACATATACATTAAATAGTTGGATAAGTTTTGGTGGCTCAGGAGAATTCCTAAATTACGAGGAACTTTATTGGTTGGTTGATGGTGACAACTTTAGGTCGATTAAAGTTTTCTTTAACATAGATATTAAAGGAGGGAATGGAATTGATAAGGGGGTTAGGGGATTTAGTAATATCTTCGTAAAATTTGAACGAAAGTTTTTAAACAAATTTCTTCAGGGTGGGGATTTTAAGTGACTTTCTAATTAGTTCGTATCTGACGTAGTAGTGCGAGTTAATGATCACGGATTGGAAATCATACACTAATAATTAAAAAAAACACCCTTTTCAATTAATTTCACTAGCCACAGAAGGGCAAATTGATATAGAGACAAAAAAAACCTCACCAGCGAGGTGATTCAGTCGCACAGCCAATCACAAAAGCCCATGAAGCCACACCCCTTCCCATCTCTTCCCAAATATCTAAGGGAACTTTAACATGAAAAAAATAGACTACGAAGGCAATTCCAAGAATTTTGTAACCCGCACTAAAAAAATATACAATAGAATTAACAATAAATTTCAAAAATTATTAAAAGCTCACAACTAAGCACAATGGAGAGATAAAATCAGATCTTCAAATAACCGAGACACATCCATTTGGAGAGTCACCGGTATGATTAAAAACAAAGCACATGTAATCTCTCCCATCAAGGGCCCAAACGGATTAAATTACACAGATAAAAAGACTGCTGAAGTAATTGCTGACAATTTCCACAGGCAATTTCTTTCAAATAAAATTTCGTTTCCCCCCAACTGAAAAAGAAGTTGAGGAAACAATATAACACTATCTCTCCAGACCACACACACAGGATAACTTCTCCACCACACCCCATGGGCAGCCCTTGGACACATTCACAAATTAAAAATAGACTCAGCCCCTGGCATTGACAACATATTCAATAAAATGATTAAAAAAAGGCCACTTAAAATTATTTTCAAACTTACTAATTTAATCAATGCCATTCTCAAAAAGGACACTTTTCCACTCCATGGAAGACAGCATCAATCATTCCAATTCCTAAGCCCAGATTAAATCACACCATCCCCACTAATTACAGGCCTATCAGCCTATTACTTACTCTCAGTAAATTAGCTGAAGCTATAATCCTCACAAGGTTAGATAATTACCTTAATGACAAAAACATCATCATCCCACCACAACATGGATTTCGAACTAAACATTCCACCACTCACCAACTCCTGAGGGTAGGGTAAATAATCACAAACAATTTTGCTACAAAAAGCCAAACCACTGGTGCTGCCTCACTGGACATAGCTAAGGCCTTCGATAGAGTTTGGATTGAGAGCCTTATCTTTAAATTAATTAAAATTGGTCTACCTGACTCTTTAATTAAACTCATATTTTCGTTCCTCACAGGAGGCAAATTTAGAGTGACTCTTAAAAAAAACACACTTTACAGATAAACTTATTAAGGCAGGTGTCCCCCCGGGAACCAAACTAGGCCCACGCTTTTTTCTCATCTATATCAATGACATATCCCACTCTAATCAAACCTCTTTATATTTATTTACGGATGACATATTTATTCTTGCCAAACATAAGCAAATAAAAGACCTTGTCACTGCACTTAACATGCACCTACTCGAGCTAGAACATTGGTTTAAAATATTGAAACTTAAAATTAACACTTATAAAAGTGTAGCCCTTTTATTTACAATAAAAAAAAATATCCCCCTGCCCAAAATGTTATCATTAATAATAATATAATTCCCTGGTCCAATACCTAGGAGTTACATTCGATAGGAAAATGATTTGGAATCCTCACCTTAAAAATATATCCAATAAATTCAAACAAAAATCAGCCACATTTTAACTCCTCCTAAAAAAAGAATCTGCACTCTCACTTGACAACAAACTGCTCATTTACAAAGCGTTTCTTTGGCCGCTCATCTCTTATGCTTGTCCACTGTGACGCTACATCCATGATACAAAAATAGCTAAACTGGAAACTCTACAAAACAAAATTATCAGACAAATAACCCAAATACCTTGGTACTACAGGAACAAAAAAATCAGGCAAGGCAAGAATTGAAGTTACCTACCCTAAAGGAATTTTACGTCAAAATTATGTATAACCTCTACAGAAAAACTAATATCAGAAACAACCCGACTATTAGTAGACTTCCGTCTTATGATGCACATGACCCACTTAATAGATATCGCCCCCATTCATTGCTTAGATTCTGCCCAAATCGTCCTCAGGCTAGAAATGTCAGCGCAAGTGTGAGTTAAATAAAATATATATATATATATATATATATATATATATATATATATATATATATATATATACATATTTAAATACATAAATAATAATAATAAAAATGAATTATCTTTTTGTTATGTGTATGTCTCATATTTAATCTAGCTTATTGTTTTAATTCTTTTACTTATAAATTTATATTTTGTTGTATTAAAAAAAATTGCTGGTTGCACTGTTAAGCCAACCAGCCAATCAGAGCCTGGCAAATGCCAGCTTCTCATGGTTTTTCGGCAACTTTAATTGTGCTCTTATATTACTCGCATTTGCTTAATTTTAAAATTCTCATTTAAATTCGAAACTTCTTTATACATCTTATAAGTTCCATTGAATTCAAAACATTCCTACGTAATTAAATTATGCTATAAAAATAGCCTAAGTGTAAATCTTCCTTCAGAAAAATCTTTAACTCCGTCCACTAATGTAACTCCAATTAATAATGTGCCAGACTAGTTTTCAGTTATAGGTACACTACCTACAAACGTTCTAGAAGAGGCTGAGGGACCTCAAGTTCAGGCTAGGCCAGCCGAAATTTTGGTTATATCAGGTTTTGAGTTCAAGTACTTTGTTTCCCATATACATATTTATAATTAAATGTTAAGATTAATCTTAGCAGCAGATATTATCATAAACACTATAGTAATTATATGCCTTACATATAATTGACAGAAAATAAAACATACTACAAAAAATAATGAGTAATAGGAAATAAAGGAATGCAAACCTTTCTAAGGGGAAATTACTTTTAAGGGTACCATTTTTTAACATTTATTGCTTTCGTCTTAAAATGCAAATTGAAAATAAAAATCACCAAATATTTCATAAGTTAAAAGAATTAATTCAGTCAGTTTTACACTTTGACGTATTTACAAGTTCTTTTAGTATTTATTGCTTCACTTATTTGTGTGTGTGTCCGCCTGTAATATCTACCATCAAGATTTTATTTAGTGATAAACTTTACACCCTTCTTATATATCAAAAATATCTTCTTCAAAAAATATTATAATACAAATATTTAAAAAAATATTATCACAAAAATTAATTATTATTAATTGATAAAAAATTAATTTTTATTATTAAATAAATTAATATTAACTTGAATAAATTCAGCACAAAAATATTGTTGGCTATTCTGCTGGATTGAAATAATGCAAAAAACTGGCTGATGCGGCAAAAATCTCTTTCACATCTTAATTAGATTAAAGAAATGAATTCAGAAGATAAAAATTATAAATAAAATATAAGAATTGTATTAAGATGGATAAAGAATATTTGAAAGTTTTTTGGATAAGGTAACACATTTAATTATAAAAAGGAGTATATACATGCGTTCCTTATGACTTCGTGAACGATTAAATATGATTTTGCGCTTTTGGGCAACAGGTAGAACAAATGAAGATTAAAAATTTACTACAATTATTTTTCCTAGCTTTGATGCAAATAATACAGAAAACTTGAGCCAGTTATAAAAGTTCTCCATAAACGATTTTTTAAAATAATTCTTAAAATCATTTATTCATTTATTAAACTGTGGTTATAATAAAAGATTAAAAAGTTTAATATGGATTAAATATATTAAGTTTAAAATTTTCGTATATTTTTTCATTTAAATTAAATAAAGTAAGATGCAAATCTCTTAAATTAAGTGGAATAACTTATGGAAAACTATAATGCTATTCATTAACTTAATTATGTTTTAATTTAGTTGAAATCAAATTGTTTTAAGCACTCATCATATTTCTCAGTAATATTTCATGTTATGATCATATTATAGACATTTTTTTTACAATTTTTCTTGTCTTTCATTGTAGTAAATTTTCATCAGTTTATAAATATCTCGTAAGGTTTCATATGCTTTATTTTTATTTGATTCATGTAATCAATGCTCATAACTTATTTAAATTTCAGAAATAATAAGTTTCACTAAGTATTATTTTACCCAAGTGTCGTTGTAAATACTTTACAACACTGAGACAAGAGACTCACAAAAGCAGGAAACTATTGTTTACTTCCTGTCATTACAGTCTTGTTGGAAAAAAATTCAGAATGATCCTGATTTTTTTGAGCCCGTCAGACTGTAACCCCACACACTACATTTTTCTCGCGTCACTCAGATCCAAATGAAAAACTGTATCGTGTATGGCGGGCTTTATGAATACGAAGTACTCTTTAAAGCAGGCCTTGCCATTAGTGGAATTGG
This sequence comes from Latrodectus geometricus, assembly GCA_026290005.1. Taxonomy (NCBI): domain Eukaryota; kingdom Metazoa; phylum Arthropoda; class Arachnida; order Araneae; family Theridiidae; genus Latrodectus; species Latrodectus geometricus. The sequence continues at coordinate 60,186 of JAPDSC010140254.1, forward strand.
AAAGATTGATGCCTTGGCAAAGGAGAAATCATTAATGCTCTTTAATCTAGTAACCTGACTAACTAAACTTCATAAAGGAAAATACAATTACCGCAACATTACCTCTGAAAATACAAAATCATTACTTAATTAAAATAGAAGAAAATTCAGAAGTGTTATGAAATTAGAAATGAAGCCATTAAAAAGTTTTCCAGAAAGATTAAAATTGTTTTAACAAAAGAAAATAGTTTCAAAATTAGCAATTAAGCAAAATTCTTATAACACTTAATTATTGCTCAACACAAGCTTGGAAAATTATAATGATGCCACGTATTGCTAAGATTGAAGTAAAAGTATTCTGCAAAATGATCGATACATTACCATTCACAATGCTCTAATGTTCTTATTAATGCCAGTTTAGAGAGAACCTCACACACACACACACACACACACACACACACACACACACACACACACAC